>JAQFJB010326094.1:0-10446 GCA_029874875.1 Naso minor
TCTCACTAATTTGAGACCTATAGCCCTGACATTGCACATTATGAAGTTCTTAGAGAGGGTGATTTTGGATCACCTGACTAGGCAGGTGTCAGCCTTTCAGGATCCTCTCCAATTTGCTTATAGGAAGGGCGTGAGAGTAGATGATGCTCTACTGCTTGCTTTTGCGGTCGGCTTATATTGTGCCCTATTCTTGGTGCTAATACAATATAATTTAATTCAAACACTCGTTCTCATCCACGTCGTCCTCCTCAATGGCAGGCAAGAGTGCGAATTAATGCTAAACAAAATTATAGGTCTTGCCTACACGCCATTCACGCCAGTCAGAGCCCCCCGTAGACTATGGATGAAAGTCTGCTGGCAGGACTGGCGGAAAAGAGTGGTGATGGCAGAGTTCACAGATGCAGACTGGAGAGAAAATTTCAGAATGTCGTGAGGCTCATTCAACAAACTCTGCCACATGATGGAAAGGGTGATGATACCCTCCAAAGACACAGTGCGGGCCCCTGTGGCACTTGCAGTGCGTGTTGCTATCATTCTGTACAAACTGGGAAGTTGTGCTGAGTATCGTGTAGTGGTGAATCAGTTCAATGTCCACAAGTGTACAGTGAAGAAATTTGTTTACATGTTCTGTCACGGCGTGGTAGGCTCCATTATCACTCAGCTGATCATAGTACCCACTGTTGAACAGGCAAGCGCAATCGCACAGAGATATGAACGGACCAACGGCATCCCTCAAATCACAGGCTGTGTGGATGGCACCCACATACCTGTACTGCCTCCCAGTGATGGATACAAGGACTTAGTTAATAGGAAAGAATGGCCCTCTTATGTGCTTCAAGGAGTGGTGGATGATAAATACTAGTAAATTTTTGCCAGGCTTGGATGTTTTAGGTTTTAGTTATCATCTCTGGACACTGTGTGTTCATGAGCCAGTCCTAATAGTAAATTAGTATTTAAAAGTAAATATACAGTGATATGAATGAGCATGAATAATACTTGTAAGAGCCAATTAGAGATCCGGGCTATAAATAGGAACCAATCTTTGGTCTGTTCAGGTGTTTCTGCCCGGAAGGTAAACAGTTTTGGCCCACACAGCTTGTCGCTGCAGCCAGTTACCATGGTACTGTACAGTGTATGTTCCTGAAAATATGTTTGAGTTCAAAATAAAATTAAATGGATTGAGTGTTTTAAGGATTTTTTTGAGGGTGGGCTATTGGTGCCTTTATTTCTTGGATAGGACAGCTGAAGAGTAGACAGGAAACAGCAGAGAGAGGGAGAATGACATGCAGCAAAGGGCCACGGGTGGAATCGAACCCGTGCTGCTGCGGTGAGGACACAGCCTTTGTTTATGGGGCGCCTTGGACTTTCATTCATCGAATACGATAAAAGTGTGTCAATTTATGAACATTATATATCCGTGGCGCATCATCTTGACCTAAAACGTGGGCCTCTACAATACTCTTTGTATGGGACCTGTCGAGCATTACTGAGCACCTTCTGTGCATTGAGAAAGCTATTTAGCTGAATGTCAAGTACCAGGGTGAGTAATGTGCTACTGAATACTGAGGAGGACGTGGATTTCTTCCTGCCCGAAGATCCTGCAGACCCCCTGTTGCACCGGCTCATGAAGGGTTACCAACAGTCAAGACAAGACTCACACCAGAGGAGGACTCTGTCAACATCTATCTGAGCTCAGCAACAACAGCAGTGGAGATCGCCTTCGGGAGGCTAAAGTCCAGATGGCAAGTCCTCCTAAAGTGGAGTGATTTCCATTTCATATTTACTCCATACATGGTTGCAACATGTTGTGCCCTGCAAAAATATTTTGTGAGATGGGAAAGAGCCGGTCAATCCTGGATGGGTAGAGAAGGTAGCAGCTCTCAAAAGGCAGTTTCCTCAGTCTATGCCACATGTCAGTACTACCTACCATACTGATGCCATATCTATCAGATGAACACTAACTGATTACATGGCTGCACGCTTCCCCCACCGTAGGCGCTGCAGCCCTTGAAAGAAAACAAAGTAATATTGATGGCCTTGAACTGTAAGGCATTAAGTGTTGAGAATTTTCTCCAGGCTAATAACTAGTAAAATTTTGAAAATAGTTACACAGTTGAGGTTTTGGAAGATATGTACGAGTAACAGCAACAGTTATACTGTTATAGTTATACTACTTTAGGTGCCTACACTGTTTAGGGGTTATCTACTTTTTTATTTGTTTACACTTAAAAACAAAGTCAATATGAGTCACTGGTTAGTAGGAACAGTTTTATTTTAAACAGCTAATTCATTTGTAATTCACAGCTGTATTTCAAAAGTGTGCAAAAAAAGAATTGATCATCTTCCAAATAACTGAGTTACACAGATTAAGACTTCTGTACACAGTCCAACACTTGTGTACTTGTTATTGTATACAAAACTACAGTGGCTGTAGACAAATAAGAAAACATAATAAATAAAAAATGCAACAGCAAATTATGTGTTTGCTTTTCATGGCCACTGTACAAAGGTTTTTGAAACTGTAACAAAGTTTTTCTCATAAACATTAAGTTTGGAATACAAATAAAATCTTTTCAAATACAAATAAAATACTTTTTAACTTTCTGTGTTAAAGTGCAATGTCTGTAACAAGAAGTTTACAAAAATTCCTGTAACAATACAGCTTTTGATTGTGGGGAATGTGTCACAAACATTGCTTATGGATTATATTAAAAACTGACTCACTACAAAGTTTGGCAGAATCTTGGTGCACTACAGTCATCTGTATTACCTTCAGACTGAGGCATGCTTGGGTATGGGTTATGTGGTGGCGGGTGATGCCCATGGTGGTTGTCAGGTGGGTAAGTGCTGTGCCTTTGATACATCTCATGCGGTGGAGGATACATAGGCTGGGAATGTGGCTGTAAAGTGGGTTGATGCAGGGAGCTACTTAACCCCGTGAGTACTTGGTCGACTGGGATTCCTGTTGAGTGGGTGCTTTCAGCAAGCTGTTGGGATAAGAGTGCCTCATCCCAGGCATGGCTCTGCTCTCTCTGCTGCTCCAGCCATGGGTTTTGTGTCTGCTGCATCCTTTCAAGGAATTCTTGATGCTGAGAAAGTACAGCACTGCAACAAGGTCTTCTACGTCTTGACATACCTAGACAAGACAAACAGTAGTTGGCACCATTAGCTCAAACTATTTTCAGATACCACACAAGGATGAAATTACAGTACTATATATTCTAACCAAATAATTTCATTTACAATTATATTATATTATATTGTGTATCTTGTTTATACAGCTGCACAGGTGTTATGCATTACTAATAAGATTTTTAAATCTTACCCTGAACAGGCATTGTGGAAGTAGATGGCTGTGCACCTGCTCCATTCTCTATAACTAGGCCTATACATTAAAACATAATTTAGGAATTCATAGTTGCTAACCTGCCTATAATATATATATATACCCACATAATGTTTTGTGTGTGCACGTAAGCGTAGTCACTGATTTAAAGGGTGCCAATACCAGTGTCACAGCAATCTTTCAGTTTTTATATATATATATTTTTTATCATTTGCTGTTCTGTAGTAACCATGAGTTGTCTTTGGACCAAAGCTGTTTCACTAGATTCATTTTATTTAGGAAATATTCTACATTATGTACTTAAATTTCAAAGGTGTCGATAATGGTGACCAGGACTGTAATGACAGCACAGTGACAAAACAATTATTATTTTATTTAGCAAAGCCAACATTGCCTTTGTGCTTTTGTTGGCTTAAGGCAATTAAGTGAAATCTCTCACTGCTTGTAAATTGTTTGGAAGAAAACTGTAAATATGCGGCATACTTTGTTAATGTGCGTGGCGTGAACACATTATGCAGATACACTATCGTCATTAATTCATTTAAGATGGCATTGCTGGTTGGCATCAAGTCTTACTTTTTGTTTGTAGTGTTTGCTTCAGCCATGTAGTCGGGATAGGAGGTACACGTCGCTTGAATTGAGCGAGGCATCCAGTGTGCTGAAACGCCATTTAAATGGTGTGCAGACTCCACCTACTTGGCACACCACAGGCATACGCCAGCACTGTAATGGAGTGGATCCAGTGATCTGGAGCAGCGTACAAAATTGCCAACAGTGAGCAAGCTGCATTCAAAATGCACACTGTGACCTCAAGAAATCATATTCTACTTATGACAAAATTTTACACAAATGACTAATTAAATAAAATGAAGAAGTGATGACATATTTTATCCAAAATGTTGGCAATGGATGTGAAGAAACTTGCATGGTTGGCGAAGTCATACAACTGCAATGCTGTAAATCTTGTTTAGTAATTGATTTTACTAGTTTGACTTACTGAGCTGCATTTCATCACAAAAAGAAGGCAGGTGGAGCTTCTCAAATTCTCTTTTGGGCATATCTGATTTTTTTTTCTTTCTTTTAGTGGCATAAGATTATATTTCCTTTATCTTCTTGATTTGATATACTGCTTCCACTCTGACACATTTTCTAGAGTCAGAATGGAGACAAAGTTTTTCACCCACTACAGTGACCTTTAATTCCCTCTCTGCTGCAAGTCTCAGATTATCTGAGGTCAGGGCAGAGTATTCCATCATGTGGTTGGGAAAAAAAATTGTTTGTTGAGCTTGCAGTGGTACAGGTAACGGGTGGTAAAGTGCAACCTCTCAGTGTGATTTATTGTTGACTTTTTTTCCTGAGAAAAAAAGCCAAGCACACAGATTAGAAAGAAAAAGATTTTCCGTCATAACCGTGTTTTTGGAAGGTTGAAAAAAAAGAAAAAACAATAATCATGAGCATTTTTTTCTCCACCAGCCTTCTGTAGCTTCTTAAAAAGCTTTGGGTATCCATTTTTACTATTAGGAGATTGTCAAGCCTGTTAATCATATCAATGACAGACCCCTCTGAGGACACACCCTGGGCATAACAAGCTTTCTAGACTCCCTGTCTTGAACCTGTACAGTGAAAAACACCCATTTAAACCAGATGACACACGTTAAATCACGTAACATCTTGTTGCAAAGTAACAACATCAACAACCAAAACGACATAACTGGATGGAGGGTTTTCTCTGTATTGTCACAGCACCACAGAACCACACAGCTTTGTGTACGTATGTGAGTAAACAAGAAGTCCATTCATGTCTATGGAAACCAGAGTGATTTCCAATGTGCTTGCGAAACTCCTCTTTTGCCAATAGTATCAAGATTGTTCATAAAGGACCCAAAGGCAAAACAAGCAGCCAGGTGACCAAAGCAACAGGCAGGCTTCAATATTTAAAAGCTGATTTTAAGTATCAAAGAAAAACTCAAGGAATCAACTGAATCAGAAAAACCTGTAAGTGTAAAATAACAACTGACAGAAAACCAAGATGACAGGAGGACTGCAAGCAGGATGAATAAAGGCATATAAACAGAGCAGTTCCTTCTCTGGGCAAATGTGTAATTTCAAACATAGTTCTTACATGTCTGCGCCCGCTAACCTAATTGATTAACTTCAGTAATAGCTGCCTGCACTCATCTATATTTACACTTAGGAAAAAAAATACCATTAATCATGAACAGATGTGCAAAGTGAATAAAACTCTACTTATACAAAAGTTGTAAGAAGCCTATCTAACACTGTCTGTACTTTTTAATGGTTTTGATGTGTGAGATTTGAGCGATTGATTTGTGCGATTAGAACATGTTGCCAGTCTTGAGTCATGGTAAACAAAAATGTAAAATTCAACATTAAAATACTTACATTCATGATTTTGCAAAGGCAAGCTAACCTACAAACATGTTTACAGGATGGTTGGAGTTTAAAAAGGGACAGAGACACAGCCGTAACCATAGTAAGTCAGTCTCAGTCCTGCCTGTGTGCACATGGTGAAAGGAGAGGGAGACTGCAGCTGCCAGAAGGGCTGCTGAGTGCTATGAGCCCCTCTCCACAGCTTAGTCATTAGTTGCAAACAGAAGCTGCATGCGGAGCTGAGCGTTTTTCCACGTGCTGTTGAGCAAACACTGCGAATTTAACAAAACTCCTCTGATCAACATAACCATATATTTCTATAAAAGTTCTACACAAATCAGCTTCTGGACTTTTTCTTCTTCTTCTGGACTGAGGAGTTGTTGTCAGAGGACCCAGGACTGTGGCCAGACAAGCTAACTGCTAAGCAGAGAGAGACTCTAGTTTGCAGACTGGCGGCTGTCCAGCTATGCCTCCACTCACCCTGGTGGATCAGGAGCTGTCCTGTCTGAAGTCCGAGCTCCGCTCCATCGCGACCCTCCTGGACGATCTCTTCCAGCGGCAATCCTCGCTCCTCTCCCGGGTGGAAGCGCTTCAGCAGGATGATCCCAGCTCGGCAGATACCGTCCACCGGACATCTTCCTCCTGGTCGACCGTTGCTAGGAAGGGGAGACGGGTCTCTCTCCCCTTGTTTTCCCCTGGCATGGATGAAGATGTTGACGATCCCATCCCGTTGTCAAACTCCTTCGCCCCCCTGCTAGAGAAGTTAGCTGAGGCACCGGCTACTTCCTCATGCACTGCTCCGGAGCAACCAATCCCGCCAAACTCCCGTCGCAGAAAGCGTCGCACCCCTCCATCCAGCCCACCGATGTCCCAGGACAAGCGGCAACGGTGTTCTTCCCCTCCATCTGTAGCATTTTCAGAAAACTGGCCTCCTCTCCCTGCTCCGCAGCTACAGCTACCATTCCCACTCCGTCCATCTTCCCCGACGCTCAATGATGACGTCATCTGCGTAGGGAGCGCCGATCCCTCTTCTACGGCCTCGGAGAAGCCTAGCACTGCCCATCTCTCGCTATCTCCTAAACTGTCAGTCTATGACAACGGCTGCAGGAATCAACCCCCTGAAATTCTCATACTTGGCGACTCTATCATCAGAAATGTTCACCTCCCAGGCTCCATCACCTACTGTCTCTCTGGTGGGATCACTACTGACTTCATAGAGCTCATTCCTGTCCTCATTGATCTCCATCCGTCTGTTCACACTGTTCTGTTGCACACTGGCACAAACGACGTCATGGCCAGATGCTCCCTAAAACTCTACCACGATCTTGAGTCGCTGATTTTCACTGTTGAAAGCCTCGGTAAAAGATGCGTTCTTTCTGGCCCTATTCCCACCCTGCTCAAGAGCTCAGAACGATTTAGTCGTCTCTTCAGCTTGCACACTTGGATGCAGAACTTCACCACTGCAATAGGCCTTGGTTTTATCAGCAACTTTGATTATTTCTGGACTGAACGTGACCTTTTTAAAGCAGATGGTCTACATCTTAACAGGAAAGGGTCTGAAAGATTAGTGAGTAATTTTATTAACTTTGTTGCATTTAGTCTGAAATGATGTTTTCCCCGGCGCGACCCTGCCCTGCTCACGTTGTCCCCTTGTCACAACACTGTCTCTGACAGTGCGGGTCCTGCTGCCTCCTCTAGTGCTGGCTCTGTCCCTCTATTTGGCCCCCTTACTACACCTGTAAATCCTGCAGCTCATCCTCTGCACCATTTTCCTATGTCACTCTCAGACCCTTTGCACTTGAACATTCCTACCAGAGTTACTGGCAGGTGTGATACCCTGTCAAAACGCCCTCTCTGTCCTCACAGCATCAACCCCGTGCCCACCAAAGCTACTCTTCTCAGCTCTCATAAAAGGGTCAGATCCAACCTAATTACCATTAAAACAGTCCCTGTTCCTCTTGCTCCTCCCCCTGTTGACCTTAGGTGTGCTCTACTTAACATAAGGTCACTATCCAACAAAACATTTTACATCAATGATTTTATTTCTTATTATGGTCTGCATTTCCTTTTCCTTACTGAGTGTTGGCTTTCCTCCACCGCCTCTACTGTTCTTATTGAGGCATCTCCCCCTGACTATAGTTTCCTATTTTCCGCCAGGCAAAACAGAACGGGCGGGGGACTTGCGGTTATCTTTTCAAATCAATTTTCCTGTACAGCTTGCTCGCTTGGTAACTTCGCATCTTTTGAGTATCTGGCCATGCTTGTGGGAACTCGCCAGCATATCCTGGCATTGCTCATTTATAGACCACCTAGGTATAACCCCATCTTTTTAACTGAGCTCTCTGAGTTCCTATCTTCCATTCTGATTAAATTTGACAAAATAGTGCTGCTTGGAGATCTGAACTTTCACATTAATGATGTTCTGGATTCCAAAGCAATTGAATTTCTGGATCTTCTTTCCGGCCTTGGCTTCACGCAACATGTCACTGGCCCCACCCATATTCATGGCAATACCTTGGATTTAATCTTTACAAAGGATATTACAGCTGGTCTCCCCTCTATTCTTCAGGTTCCAGTCTCTGACCACTCATGTGTTTTTTTTAACCTTCCCTCGACTGCACATACTACTCGCTCGGAACCCAACCCCCACTCTTTTCGTGTCATTAACAACCATGTTAAGTCCCTTTTAGCTGACCTTCTGCCCGATAAACTCGAGTCATTCTCCAACACAACTACGTCTGTTAATGTCCTTACAGATAGCCTCAACACTATACTGTCAGAATCACTTGACGCATTTGCTCCTCTTAGGACTAGCAGAGGCACTCGTTCCAAATCTGTCCCCTGGTTCTCTGACCACACTCGTTCATTAAAAAGGGCCTGTCGCAGACTTGAAGACAGATGGCGCACCAGTAAATCTGAGTCTGCCCGCCACGCCTGGATTCTTTGTTTCAAGCGATATAAACGTGCACTTTCTGCTGCTAGGTCTTCTTACTTCTCCAACCTGATCGAAACCAATCAGAATAATCATCGGGTCCTATTTAACACTGTGGCAAGACTTACCCAGTCCTCACCTATTATGAGCCCTTCTATTACAGCTGATGACTTTCTAGAATTTTTTACTGATAAAATCTCCTTAATTAGGAGCAATATCATTAGTCAGCAGTCCGCTAGTACCATGATTGATCAGTGCTCTGCAACCACAAGTTCACTCTCGCAGTTTAAACCTGTATCGGCTGTATGCTTGGCCTCTTTGGTTGCCGCCTCTAAGTCCACAACCTGTTCACTTGATCCCATCCCCTCTGACCTCTGTAAGGAACTTTTTCCGTGTCTTAGTGGCCCTCTACTTTCCATCTTGAACGCCTCCTTTGCTGAGGGGTGTGTCCCCCTATCCTTTAAATCTGCTATCATTAAACCCCTCCTCAAGAAACCCAATAGCGACCCACTGATCCTTGCCAATTATCGACCTGTATCCACTCTTCCCTTTTTTTCTAAAATACTTGAGAGAATTGTTGCTGATCAACTGACTGCCCACCTTTCTGCCAACAATCTCTTTGACAACTTTCAATCTGGTTTTCGCTCCTGTCACTCCACTGAGACCGCCCTAACTAGAGTAGTTAACGACCTACTGTTAACTGCTGACTCTGGATCAGCCTCTCTATTATTGCTCCTCGATTTAAGCTCGGCCTTTGATACTGTAGATCACTCTGTCCTTCTTCACCGACTGGAGCACTGTGTGGGTATTCAGGGGCTGGCGCTCTCATGGTTCCAGTCCTACTTATCAAGTAGAACCCAATGTGTCAGCTTTAACAACTCTCTGTCTGAATGTTCTGCAGTTGTCTCTGGTGTGCCCCAGGGTTCTGTCCTGGGCCCTCTGTTATTTTGTATTTACATGCTCCCTCTGGGTAGGATAATTGCTGAATACGGCATTCAGTTCCATTTCTATGCAGACGACACACAACTATACATTCCACTACAGCCAAATGACCCCTCTCAAATTCAAAATCTGGAAACTTGTGTAGACCGAATCAAGAGCTGGATGACTCACAATTTCCTCATGCTTAATACGGCTAAGACCGATCTGCTAGTGATTAAGCCGAACAATTACAAATATTTATCCGGGGGTCTTGGTCTGAATATTGACGGTTGTTTTATTCCTGAAAGTGCTTTTATCAGAAACCTTGGTGTTACTTTCGACCCGGCCCTCACTTTTAAGTCCCACATCAAAGATATCACTAAAACAGCTTTTTTCCACCTACGTAACATTGCCAGAATCCGCCCCTCTTTGTCCCGACGTAGCGCTGAGATTGTTCTTCATGCCCTTGTGTCCTCCCGCCTCGACTACTGTAACGTCCTTTTTTCCGGCCTTCCTACCTCTACAACCAGGAGTCTCCAGCTTGTACAGAATTCTGCTGCTAGAGTTTTAACAAAAACAAGTAGATTTTATCATATAACACCGGTCCTAGCATCACTTCATTGGCTGCCCATTCAAGCTAGAGCAGATTTTAAAGTACTGCTTTTAACTTATAAATCACTGAATGGCCTGGCACCTCCGTATTTATCTCAACTTCTCACTCCCTACACTCCGTCACGTCCTCTTCGTTCCCTTGGC
Source organism: Naso minor (assembly GCA_029874875.1). Lineage (NCBI taxonomy): Eukaryota > Metazoa > Chordata > Actinopteri > Acanthuriformes > Acanthuridae > Naso > Naso minor. Next base: position 10,347 of record JAQFJB010326094.1, read on the forward strand.
TCAAATCTCCTGGTCATTCCACCCATCAATAAAAAATCAGCCGGGGGCAGGGCTTTTTCCTTCCGTGCTCCGTTTTTATGGAACAGTCTCCCTCATAACA
>JAQFJB010326143.1:0-10442 GCA_029874875.1 Naso minor
ACAAATGTTTACCACAGAGCTGATAACGCTGAGGGCACACACACACACTCACACACACACACACACTGTGTGTGTGAGTGTGAGTGTGTGTGAGTGTGTGTGAGTGAATTTGGAATACAGTATCAAAGTGTATGTTTACATGCACTGTAGCATCACTTTATGGATTTTATAGTGTCCGTTTACATATTTGCTCATGTAAACACTGAATCCTGGTCAGAGCTGATAAACTCTTTTCCTGGATTAGAGAGACCTGAATATTTAAGCCGGTTTACCCACAACCAGTCCACCTTAAGACCCGTCTGACCCTGAATCACACTGCAACCTTTGCAGCATTCACACACTTGAAGCAGTGATTGGTCATCCAGAGGACAAACTGTTTGTGGCACGTGCTGTGTTTGTAAAATGAAATGTAAACTTTCTCCTTCCAGGAGAAATTGTCTGAAAGCATGTGCGGCTGTTGAAATGACTGACTGCTGTAATATGAAGGTAACTGTAAGCAGCGAGCGTCTGCGGTGTGTTAATGTGATAGTGCAGACTGTGTGTGTCCTCAGATCTTTTTATAGCTGATCTTTGTTTATAACAAGTTGATGGCATGCAGCTTCCCTCCTTGTTAAAGCACAACGTCTCATTTTCTATTTCTGGACGTGCTGAGCACAGAAGGTGTGATTTGTAGTTGTGGAGGTCTCGATGTTGCTGGAAGGCACCATCGTCTGAGTAGCAGCCCTTGTGTGCTGCAACAAAACCTTTCTGTTAGTGAAAATGTGATGCAACACAACTTTATTGTCAAAACATGTCAACACAACATCACAGCCTAAAGTTGATTAGGTCTTAATGCTGCATACAAGACAAGACCAGAGCAAACTGCACCATCCAAAAGATTTCTAAGCTCCTCATTCAAGGTAAAATAATTCCATGACGGGGTTTTGATTTGTGCAGATGTAAACAAAAGAACAGAACGTGTTCAGATGCAGAGAATCATCTGCTGCTGTGTTTCATGCATCACTGCCTGTTGCCTGTCAGGCTAATGGCAGCTAGCATGCCACACTGCAGCGTGTGTGTGTGTGTGTGCGCGCGCGCGCGTGTGTGCGTGCGCTATATGTAGAGAGAGTGTTTATGTGTGCAGAGCAGATGTGAGGGGACAGTGAACACACCAACACACACTCATTGATCAGCTGGTACGACCAGGTGGACGTGTAACACACCGCGGCCTTTCTTCCGTGTCGTGTTGACGTGTGATGTTATCGACCGACTTCGCGGCTCATCAGAATTCAGCACACACACAAACGCACATGCACCCACATGCAGACACACATGTTAGACACACACACATATCTGTGTGTGTCCATGCGGAGCTGCTGTCATCTCAGCAGATCTGCTTCATGGAGGAGAAACAGTGAAGCTGAGGAATACTGATAACTCAGTCTGTCTCTCACACACACGCAGAGGCCACTGTGTGTGTGTGTGTGTGGCCCTGTTGTGTTTTATCTGCCAGGCTCACTATGTAAGTCCCGCCCCTCTTGAATGTCATGAAATGGAAATGATGAGTCAAAAACGCCGTCCGTCTGTTTATCATCACTGTCTCCTTTAAAAGCAGCTTCTTCTCGTCGCTGAGTAACAGAATTCAGCAGGTTTATGTTTGGATGGAAGCAAAACGAGTCACATCTCAGAGATTCCAGCTGATGGGCTGCTTGTGACGGTGAGTGTTTATCTGAAAAGACGTTTTTGACTTTGATAAACAGTTGAACGCTGGAGGAGATTTACACTCATGAGGTCAGACTTATGTCTGTTCAGATGGATCGTGCTGCTGTGACTCCGCCCTCCGGCTGACCCCCTCTGATCCAGAACCACAGCGTGTTTGTAAGTTGTTGAGATAAGTCTGATGTGAGTTTCTGTGACTTGGTTCAGTGCTTTTTTTGGTCCAGAGCTGATTGACCTTTTGTGGCTCAATAAGATAAATTTGATTCCGACCCAAAACAGCCTCGCGTCCTGCTGAGGCTAAAGGAAGCCATCGCTGTGATGAAGGTTAAAGGGCTTGTAGTGGATGAACGGTGACCCAGTTTGCTGTGAGTCGACGATGCTCGGCCTTCCTTTCTTTCTGCTTGTTTCTGTTTGTTCACTCTTCTGCTCTGCCATGTTGGATCTTCACCAGCTCCTGATATGTCCGACTCCTTAAAACATTCACCTTGTATTGTTAGCTTTGAATCACAGATTTTGATGCCCAAAAATGCATAACAGAGGACATAAAAATAACATTACAAAAAAGTCTGAGGTTATACTAACAAGACCAGGTTTTTATTCTTCATGGAAGACCCAAGGATCACAGTTTGGCAAATTTGAGTAATTACTTAAAGGTAGAGTCAGAAGCATTTTCCTAAAAAACAAAAGTAATGCTGCTCAGTCGTCACTTCCGGTCCTCTATACATGTGTGGTAGTCACTGTGTTTTGTTTTGTTTTGTTTTTTACCTTTCTTTAAAAACGTATTTATTCGGGGAGGGTTCCACTGAGAGTGAACTCTCTTTTTCAGGGACGCCCTGATCACATTCACACAGTGACACATCCAGCTGCTCAGTACAGCGACAGGCTTATCTGTGGCCCCTGAGCAGCTCCGCTGGAGCGCTGTGCAAGGGCCCTCAGAGGTGGAGTACAGGTGGGGCAGCAGTTCCCTTCACCACCCACATAAATCCAACTGGTCGGGGATTTGAATGGTGACCTTCCAGTCACAACCAACCCGTGTCTGCAGAGCTCCCTCTCTGTCTGGATTTGGATGTTTTGGTATAGTCGGATTGTTTCTGGGTGGAGAGTGGGTGTGTTTCCTCCAGCCAATGAGAGCGCACAGGTGAGGTTGAGAGTGGATAAAACACAGCGACTGGATGCCGTTCAGAGTGGAGAAAATGGTGGAAGTGGACGCGGTAGTGAAGAAAAGGAAATATAGCTCTGTTGCAACTCATTAGCCCTCTAAAGTGAAACGTCAAGTGGATAAAGCTCGTTCCAGAACGAGAGCGAATCTCAGGTTGACTTTCAGCCGCTTCGATCACTGAAGAAGAGGCTGGAGATGAAGTGTGATGCAGAGCTGGTCTGCTTTCTGTTGGACAGGTAGGTGCCAAACACCTGCAATTAGCTTGTGTGATAAATTACTGACTTCCATATTAAAACAAATGTAAGAGACCAAATCGATACCGTATGTCACCAGGGTAAGAGCAAGGCAGCAGAGGAAGGACAACTCCAGACCTAATGACGACCTGAAGCTCACATAGTAATAAAGCCGGTGATAGTGCAAACTGGGAATGTGATTTAATCCGACAAACAAATCCAACCTGGCAGACAGGAAATCCGAATGCATCCAAAAAGACCCAAACAGGCAGGCAACAAGTAACGGATAACAGATCACAAATGACCGACGCAAGAAACAGCCGAGTATCTCTGATGGTCTGGCTGAGTATCAGTGGAAATGAGCTGGTATTTGCACAACTGGGCTGATTAGAGAAAATGAGAAACAGGTCAGTGAGTGGGAGGGAAGGTCAGTCAAATGCAGGGAGAGGTTCGAGCAGGTCAGGAGGGAGTGGCTGCATGTGGGAGCGAGGTGACGGAGACGGAGGAACAGTCAGAGGGCAGCAGGTGAGCAGAAAGAGAGCGGCCATAAATAGATTCAAGAGGGAAGTGGGAATGCTGCTGGAGGAGGAACAGAGAGGCAGAAACCAAAGCCTGATGACTGCTCTTCATCTGTGTTACACACACCGTCCTGCTGCTCCACATGTGTGTTAATCCACTGCTGAAAATAGTCCCTAAAAAATGAACTCCTGTGTGAGTAACATTTCCCAAAAACTACAGCACCCAGCTAATTTTTAGTCTTTCATATCTTTGTGACCTGTTTTAAAGACTGGAATCAGGAAGGAAATGAGGAAGTATTCAAAGGTCTTCAGGGTTTGTGGACAGTAACACAAATATGGCAGAGCTGCAACCTTAGCGTTTTCTAAAATGATTGGTACAGATGCAGCAGATCTCAGGTCTGACATGTTTGACTCTCTGGACTCTTTTATAATATGATTAATTGCGTTCCCACGATTCAGAATTTAGCCAAATAATGAAGCAGTGATTTGTTCTCATCAGAGCTCCAGCTGACATGAGCACCACCTCTACCGGAGCATCACGTAAGGATAAAAACTCTTCAGACAAATGTGATTTTGGTGAAGTTCAGCAGTGACATCGTATCACTAAAAATAAGAAGCTTGCTGCTGAGCCTCTCAGTGTCTCTTTCTTGCTCTGTCTCTGCTGCGGGCTGTACGAGCGCCTCGCTGCTCCTTCTCAGACTACAACCATGTTTATCTGCCCCGCAGCCAGCTGATTCATCTGCCGGCCTTCCCGCCTGCCCGCCTCTGCCTCTGTAGCCCTCAGCACAAACAACAGCACTGAGAGAGAGGTGAAGGCGTGACACGGGAGGGTGTGTGCTGTGGAAAAGCGTGGAAAACCGAGAGAAGGGTGGGTGATAGATAGATACAGTAGAAAGGAGCCTCATGGAGTAACTGGGAGGAAAAAGAAGGCGAAGACACGATGCAGACAGTCGCCATGTTCAGAGAGAATAGAGAGCGACGTGATACACAAGATAACTCACGAGGAAACCAACTGCTATTCTCATATTACGGCTGCATTCAGATCAAATCATGTGATCCGGCGAACATGCAGGTTTTTCTCATTATTTGAATGAGGTTCATCCAGTTTGATGCAGCTGGCTGTGGTGCCAGTCACGTAAGGCGGCCGTCTTCCAGCGATCGACCACCACCCTTGGATTGGGAAAGGAAGCGCGTGACGTCACACAATATATTATGTCAAATAAGTGACACTCTCACTGCTGGACAACCCTGCAGCGTTTCGCCAGTCACCTGATTTGGTCTGAATACATCCCAATGCTGCTGTGTGCTGTTGCTTCAGCTCAACAACAAAATGTGAATCATGTTTCTTTAGTATCACAACAAAAGATCAAATCCCCAAATAAAATATTATTTAAGAAAAAAATAGTAAATTCTCATATTTAAGAACCTTAAACCATCAATTCAATGCAACGCAATTGTTAAAGTTTTACCTTCTGTTGATCAACTAACTGATCAATCAGCTAATGGGTGCAGGTCTTGGTGATCAATCGATCTAACATATGTAATATTGTCATTCTGTGTCTCCATGCTTTAATGTCACAGCTGTTCTTCTCTTTTTTCTTCTGTATTGTGTATTTCCTGCTCAGTGAAGACGTCACCTTTTTAAACAAGTAGCAACTTTTAGGAGTTTATTTCAGTCATGTTCGTCACCATGATAGTTAACAATTCAATAGAAGCAGAATTCTCATCATAGATGTAGAAATATACCAATGCATGAGAAAAAACATATAAATATACATTTGTCTTTACACACACATGCACCTGTACATTCATACTCGTATATACACATTTACAAATAGCCGAGCTTCCATAAAACCATGCATCCTTTTAAAATTGCTGTTAAACAACTTAAATGAGTAAAAACTATTAAACAAACCGCGAAAAAAAGCCGGACAGAAGAAAGACGAGCAGAGAAATGATGCGGCACTGATGTGAAACCATGAAGGGGTCACAAAGAGAAATGAGTATTCAGAGGGAGAAATAAAATGAAGAGTGCAAACAAAGAACAGGAGGAGTGATGATAGATGCAGAGAATCACTGCTTTCCAGAAGACAGGATGTGCGAACGAAAAGAGAGGCGGAGATGAGAGCACTAGAGAGAAGGGTCGGCATGTCACAGAGAGGAAGAGGAAGCCAGAATGAAGACAGAAAAGAGAAATGATGGAGTCAGAAGGAGAAGAGGCACAGAGGTGGAGAGCAGAGAATAACAGAGTGAAGAGTGAGTGAGCTGTTAACGACAACGCCGGTGGATGGAAAACACCAGAGACGTTCAAGTGTTGAATGTAAAAATGACATTACATTTCATTTCACAGGCAGAATAAAGACACATTGTTTCATGTCCTGTGTAATAAACAGCTGATTACTGATGACATTCATCATGTGACACCACGTGCCGTTTCAGTACAAGCCGGAGACATTTAAAGGTTCCCATCTACAGTTCAGAGCTCCTCAGCTGCAGCCTGTCACACCGTGAAGACACTCAAAGTTGATCTTGTGCTTATGAGCGACACAAACTGCCTCTTACCAACTTTATCAGACACTTTCCAGTTTATCATAGGTGATAATGAAATAAGCCGACAGTCTTTGGCGTTTCCAGGTGTTGGGGAGTTCTGCTGCGTGTCTCCAGGGGGCGCTGTGTGAAGTCTGATAAATGTCCTCCAGCGTTGAGGCTGAACATTCACGTTTGAGAGTGAAACAAATCAGCTGCAGTGGAAAGTAGAAAGAGAGCAGAGCAGTGCCTGAAGCTGCTGCTCCTCTCTGCCTGCAGGCTATGTTAGCTGCTGCTAGCATAGCATGAGGCTACATTAGCCACTAATAGCATAACACGGCAAACCAGGTGCCAGGTTGTGATAAGAAGGAAGAAAAACAATATCTGTGGTTCTGCTGCATCGATTTGACTGTTTTTTTAAATATGAGTGCAACAATAAATGCCTCTGTCCACTGACATTCCACTCCTCTGACTGAGTTACAGTGCATAATGTTTGTGTTTCATGAAGGTAAAGCTTCAGGGTGACTTATGTTTCATGCCAGCCGGCTAAAACTCGGCTCCTCTCACCTTCACGGCCTCTTGTTGCTCTCAGCTACAGTGTCGTTTCAAGAGGTCTGATTTCTCCCCAAGGACACAGAGTGTCAACGGGAGGCGGCTGAAAGAGATTTGTCCCGGTGATCATTTCATTTTTCTTGTTGATTATTGTGTTTGTTTGAGAAAATAGTTGAACCACAGATGGAAGTAAAGCAGATTTGTGCAGAGAGGACGACTCTCCCACAGTGTGGCAGCTCTGCATACTTGTGGAGAACATTGCAGGCGTTTGTGTGCAGGTGTGAATGAGGCTGCTGTGTTTGGACTCCTGCAGAGAGGAGCCTCATCTGCAAACAGGTGAAACGGTCAGTCAGGAGATCACTGCCTTCTGAGGAGAGACAAGGAGATGAGGATGAGTTTTCTGTCTATCTGCTGCTGTCCTCATTTTCCTGGAAGCCAGAGTCGTGTTTTGAACCAGTTGTTGCCGGGTTGTATTCGCTCGGAACATGAATTAGTGATGTGGTAAATGAGTCTCCTGGAACAGAAAATTTACAGTCAAACAACAAAGGCACTTTTGCACAAATTAGAGAAGTGGCTCTTTGCATAAAACAACAGAAACTGAACGTCTTCTCCAGACATCATACACGTCAGAGAAGAATGATTGGACTCACTTTGTTCAATGACAGCAGCTCAGAATTATATGAAAACACTCCTTTCTTCAATATGAAAGTGGTCCAGTGATTGAAAGACAGAAAACCTTTAACAGGTGAACAGGGGCGACTTGTAGAGGACACACACCCACACACACACACACACACACACACCTCAGACCTGCACACCTGTATGATAATCTCGTGGCAGTTTTGTCTTGTTGGTCTCATCACCAATGAAATGTTCAGACTCGTAATGTTTTTGTGTCTGAGCTGAACGAGGTGACGTGTGTACAGTAACACTGCCCCTTCAAACATCACTGGAATAATCATCAGTTTCCTACGTAAAGTAAATAAAAGTCCATTTAAAGAAACATGATGTTATGAGAAGATTCTTGGCAGATCAGATGAGTTCAACAAAACAGCTGCAGCAAAAGAAATTTAAAACCATCTTGTCTAAACTAATTATCTGTCACATTGATATTCAGCCTAACATCGATAATATTCAGATCTCCACTTTGTTCCCTCGTCATCATTTTATGATGAGAAATCACGTTGAGGTAAACAGTTGTTTATTTTTTTCTGAATGTGGGTGTTAATTTAAGACTGAGCAGCCAATCACAGTTCTGAAACCAGGCGAGACACTGTTTTCATATACAAATATACAGTATATATGATGTTTGCAGCATGCATCATTTAATTTATTAATCATTTATTAACCGTTTTTTCAGTTTAAATTTTGCACACATATGAATTTGATCTGAAAAATCTGATTGCACATTGAGGAAACTGTCAGGATCGAGTCAGTTTGAGCGGTGTGTGTGTTGTCACAGCGTGGCCGTGGTGTTTGTCACGATGCGTGCTGCCGTGGCCTTGCCTCTAACCCGGGCTGCGAGCGCCTGTGCTGGGGGACACGGCTGACAGCAGCCTGGAGCTCATGGATGTGAAGGCTGTGTTTACGCTGATGGTTACAGACTTGTTTTCATGCATACGTCACTCTTCTGAGTATTGTTTTTCCGTCTGTCGCCTCCTTCTTCTGCAGCGGTGTGTGACCTTGTCGTGTTTGAATTTCTCTCCAACAGTTTTGTCGTGCACAGGCTTAAAGTTGGATTCCAGAAAGGCCCTCGAGTCAAGGAGTGTGAAACTTTGAGAGTGTTTTTGCTGCTTCTTCAGCCGCTGGAAGAGGGTTTTATTATTTTTCCCCTCCTTGACTTCAGGGCCTTTTTGTAATTCAAGTTTAAAAAAAATGTGTGAGCCGTGTTTTCACTCAGCATTCTCAGGGTCTTCAGCTTCACGGTGAACATACCAAGACGCTGTCTCGTGTTTACAGGAGTTCTGATGCTGCTCTGTGGCATCCTGACATGTTGCAGGTATGTGATGAGAGAAAACGCCCAGACACAGAACCTGAGCGTGATGATCCCTGCCGCTGTGTGAGGAGCTCCAGGCTGGAGTTCAGCTGCCTGTGTGGAGCCTCAAACCTTTCATGCATGACAGCAAACAGTCCATCTTTCTCTGCCTTTTCTCCAAATGTCTCAGAGTTATTCCAAAAGTTATTTTTCCACTGTGTCTGAGACTTTGTTCTGTTTGAATCCATCCCTGTTTACATGACAGCTCTCATCAGAGTGGACCAAGGAGCAGCAACGAAGCAGAAAAACCTCAGATTCCCGCCATGTGGTGCATTATTGTTTTGTGACTTGGTTTGGCGGTTCAGGCTTATTTTGTGTGTATTTCCATTTTTCCATCTTGTGTGTTTGCGCTCTTTAAGAATCCAGAACTACGGGAAAGTTTGATTGAGGATGGAACTGTGCGATTGTCCAAAGCCATCAGCATCAGTCTGTGTCTAAATTTAATCCCAGTAAGCAGAGCAGAATGATTCATCGCTCCCGTCTTCTCTTCTGTCGGACGAAGAAAAAATGAGCAGAAAGAAGTTGGATTGAGGAAGCTGAGGATCGGAGGCCGTCTGACATGTTGCCCTGGTTTGACTTCAGAGTGTCAGCCTGCAGCAAGCACAGCAGGGAAGGACGACGTTGTGCTGGCTGGGCCGACCTCACCGACTCGCTGGCTGTTTTTTAAAATCTGTCTCACGGTGACGCTGGAGGAACTCGAGGAGAAAACATTTTTAAAAAACCCTCACGTGTGTGCGGTGACGAGGATGTTGGTGATGCTGCTGTGGTTGTCAGGTGTTTATGTGATGATGCACATGTGCTCACACAGGCTGAAGAGGAAAATCCAGATTGCTTCATGCTCATTATTTGAAAAGGAAAATGCTGAGTCTGCAGAAAGAATCAAAGAGTCATGATAGAGATTGAACCATTGAAAGCTCAGCTGGTCTCCTGATGGAACAAATTGTCTCTTAACTTCTTGAATTTAAAATAAAGACTTCCTCTCTGTCCAACCTCCCAGCATGCATCACTCACTTCCTCTCCCTCTGCTTCCTTCCATCTTGTTCTTTCCGTCCGTCTTCCTCCAGCATCCCTGTGAGACGAAGAGTGAGAGAGGGAGCTGTAATCCCTCTACATCTCGCCCGCCTCAGTTATTTAAATCAGCTGTGTGCCCGGAGCTCTCTGTCTCTTTCTGTGTCTTGCTCCGTCTCCTAATCCCTCTTTCTGTATTTTTTGCTCACTTGTACTTTGGAGTTCAGGTTTTTTGTCTGAGTGGGCAACTGGTCGAGCCGCAGCTGTTTAAAACATCCTCTCATAAACCTCGTGAAAACTGTCAGGGTTTAGTGCTGGCTGTCGACAGCTGTGACCGGCGTGGCCCAGAGTGAAAGCTAAAGACCATCACTGTGGTCGAGCTGTTGGTTGGATTCAATTCAAAACTGCTTCAGACGTTGATTCTCGCTCCTCTTGTAAAAACTCGTGGTTTTGTGCCGTCGTGGCCTGACAACGCAGCTCCAAACATCACTTTGTGATGCACTCTGACTAACGAAGAAAAAAATTCAACAACACGACGTCTGACCGCTGCTGTAACTGCCGACTGCACACGGCTCAGCCACAAGCTTTTCATCACTTCCTCTCATGATCTTGTTTTATTTTATTTTCTGAACCTACCTCACACACTCACACACACACACACACACACACACACACACACACACACACACACACACACACACACACACACACAC
>JAQFJB010326160.1:0-10438 GCA_029874875.1 Naso minor
CCGGCATGAGTGAAGCTCCTTTCTGCGTGACCACCAGGCCCACGGCCATGGCGGGAAAAATGTCTACACGCGAAACAAAATGCTGCATCTGTAGACGTTGAATATTCCAGCCACGGAAATTGTTTCAGCCAAGGCTGGTAAAATCTCTTCATCACTGTTTGGGAATGAGTGCCAAATGCCCGACGCGGGTACACCTTTAGATGAGGCTGCCTCGGTCCCTCTGCTGGGTCTTGGCTTATATCCACGTGGACTGCGGCTGCGGTGCTCGTTAAAGTCAAAGCTGCCTCGTTCTCCTCCTCATCCTCTCCCTTGCTGTCCACATCCACAGATTCACCGCCCTCATCATTGCTACAGCCACCGCCACCACCACCGCTGCCACCTGCTGAGTCCTCCACCGTCACCACCGCCATAGCTGCTTGCGCCGCCGCCGTCGCCATACCCACTACTGCCACCGCCGTCATCTAATCTCGCTAGTTTTTTAGGCCTACTTATGACTAAACGATCCATTTTGCAATCTCGCGTCTGCTAACTGTAGCTTCAGCTTCGCGGGTCACTTCACGTCACGTCCAATGTGCTGCCTGCGTACAAACCAGCCATGGCTCAGCCAATCAAATCGCGCGATACACACCAGCGGCAAAGTTCAAGGGTTATTACCATTATAAACGATATTAGGCTATTTTGTGTCAGTATTTTTGTTTATCTACAATTGTAAGGCTACGTGGTCTCCGTAAGACAGAGATTTTTATTTTTTATTTTCATTTATTTTTTTTGGAGAGAATGAGAAGGGGGGTCTCAGGAGGGTCTGAGTCTTTTGGAGGAGGGTCCGAAGACCCTGCTAGCACCCCCCTGGCGCCGCCGGTGGTTGTGTATAACAACCTTTTTACAATTTGTACAGTGAGCTCTGGAACTTTCTCCTCTTTTGAAGTGTTGATGACTTAAGTCAGCAGTTTTAATCCATTTTGTCGCATTTTAATTTCCTTCTGACATAAACAGCCCCTTTTGTTTCAATTTAGTGACTTTTAAGCTTCCATCATTAAATTTGGAAGATGTGTGTTTCCACCGACAGCTTGTAAATCATGGAAATAAGCAACTAATCAGATCAGGTTAACTTTAAGGGAGAGGGAGGGGTATCTGTCTATCTTCTTACACTGTCACAGCAATATGATGGGGAGTGGGCTTCGGATGGACTTGTTTTTCCATCTGATTTTGGGGTGGGAAGGGCGATATGGGATATGTTTGTCTGAGCCCATGTGTAGTTTATTGTTTTTGTTGCTTGGGTTAGTACGGGTTGCCAATGGTGGGGTGGGATTGGACCTTTTTTATGGACAAGGATATGCTACATTAAACAATGGAAATCAAATAATTTGCAATCGAATTTCATCTATGCTTCAGAGGAGCAGTGATAGCTGCCTATGTCTTCCTTTTATTTTTATTTCAATGCACTTTCTACATATCACCTGTGGTTGAGTTGAATATTTTATCTTTGAATGTGCGTGGCCTTAATATCCCTCACAAAAGGGCAAGTATATTAGAGATACTTCAGAAAAAAAGAGCAGACATTGCCCTATTACAAGAGACCCATCTGGTGACCAAGGATACAGCTAGATTGAATAATGGGTTATATCATATTAAAGGTTTTTCCTCGGCAAGCACAAAGTCTAAAGGAGTGGCCATTGTGGTAAGACGTAACCTTAATATTGAAATTATAGAACAAATCCAAGATACTCAAGGAAGGATTGTGATAGTCAAAATGCAGATATACAACAAGAATATTGCATTGGTATCAGTATATGCTCCCAATTCTATTGATAAGAAATTCTATGATACACTCACTGAAATGCTTTTAGATCTCACAGATCACTCTCTCATAATAGGAGCAGATTTCAATGCTGTTTGGAATCATGAAAAAGATAGGACTGGCGTATATGAAAGTAGTGAGCAAAAATCTGCATCAGCGGCTCTGCATCAATGGGTATTTGATCTGGGGGTAATAGACCTCTGGCATATGGTCAACCCAACTGAATGTGATTTTTCCTGCCTTTTTTTCTGCTAGGCATAAATCCTTTTCTAGAATTGATTTTATCTTTGCCAATAAGAACATTTTCTCTAATATTATAAGTTGTTCTCTATTGCCGATGACTATCACAGATCATAGGGCGATTTCTGTGCAGTATCCACTGACAACGCTCCAGCTTGTGCAGCCAGATGGCGGCTTAATACAACCTTATTGAAGAATGAGATTTTCAAAATACATTTTGAGGAAAAATGTACAGAATTTATACAGCTTAATGGGGAATCAGTGAATGATCCTAAGATCCTATGGGATGCTACTAAGGGATTTATTCGCAATAATGTTATTTTATTTTTCTCCAATCTAAAAAAAGATAGACTTCACAAATTGCAGCAACTTGAATCTTAATATGCAGAACTGGATCATACATTACAAAATAATTATTCAGATAGCATAGCCATGCAACGAGAGATAGTTAAAAAAGAAATAAACTCCCTAAACAGGGCTCAGTCAGAATTTCATATTCACTGAGTAAGACAGAAATATTACTTTCATGGATCCAGACCAAGTCATTTATTAGCTATGAAAATTTGATTGATTTGATAGCAATCAATTTGCTGACATTTGAACCATTAAATCTTAAGATAGGATATTGGTAACAGAACCCAAACAAATAAATTCGGTATTTCAGTCATTTTATTCAGAGTTTTATAAATCACAAGTAGTGTTCAACAAATCTACCCGTGACACATTTCTTCATAAAGTCGAACTACCATGCTCATCTGAAGAAGAAGCAAAGAAACTGGCTGACCCTATGTCATGAAAGGAATTAGAACAATCTGTGAGAGAAGTGGAATAGACGGGATTCCACCTGAATTTATTTTAACATTCTGGAGTATTCTTGGTCCATTACATTTAAACATGATACATTATTCTATAGAAAAGGGGTCCTTTTCTAGGAATATATACATATTGTTTTGATATCTCTATTATTAAAAAAAAAAGGACCCAACTGAATGTAACAATTACAGACCTCTGTCATTATTGAACAGTGACGTTAAGATATATGCCAAGGTTCTTGCTCGCAGACTACAGGCTCACATGACTACACTTGTTCACTGTGATCAAACAGGTTTTATTAAATCCCGCCTGGCCAGTGACAATGTTAGACGGCTGTTACATATTGTGGACTCAGTAATTCAGCAGCAGTGTTGTCCTTGGATGCAATGAAAGCGTTTGATCGCTTAGAATGGACCTATTTGTGGTCTGCACTAGATAGATAGATAGATAGATAGATAGATAGATAGATAGATTATTTTATTAATCCCCAAGGGGAAATTTAATATGTCACAAGCAGCAGCAAAGGGAAGAGATACATGACAATGGAGAGAAAACAACACAAATCACGGGACTCAGAAGTAAAATACATAAGAACACACAGTGATAATGAATAATAAATATATGGATAAAGGGTGCACGCAAAGAGGTTAAAAGGGTTAAAAAAGGGTTAAAAAGTGCTGGGTTCAGGGTGCATAAGGTGAATGAGTCAGGAGGAGGAGTTGTACATCTGTATTGCGGTGGGTATGAATGATTTCTTGTATCGCTCTCTTCAACAGCGGGGGAGTCTGTATCTGTGGCTGAATGTACTCTTGAGACTGTCCAGTGTTTTATGAAGGGGATGGAAGAGGATGCACTAGAGAAAATGGGTTTAGGAGAGGGGTTTATATCAAAGATTACAGTGTTGTATACTAATCCATCTGCAATAGTTTTGACAGGCAAAAAATGTTCTTCTTTATTTGATGTTTCTAGGTCCTCAAGACAAGGTTGCCCTTTGAGTCTACTCTTATTTGCTTTATCACTTGAACCATTGGCTCAAGCAGTGCAACAAGCAGACAATATTCGCCCAATCTCGATTCATAATACTCAACATTCTATATCTCTGTATGCTGATGATATATTATTATTTTTGGAGGATATAGCTAACTCTATCCCTCCTTTGCTTACTATTTTTGATCAATTTGGTAGTATATTGGGTTTTAAGATTAACTGGCAGAAATCAGCACTGCTACCACTACCATTAAATAATGCTGGTGTAGCGGCTAACTTATCCCTTTCAGTACCGGTAATGCAGCACTTCACGTATCTTGGGATAGAAACATATGCTTCTGTGGAGGCTATCATTAAGAACAACTTCATAGAGGTTTTTAAGAAATTATGTACGATTTGGACAGATGGATGAATCTGCCAAACTCATTACAGGCTCGTATAGCTATTATAAAGATGAATGTGCTACCTAGAGTTAATTTTGTAAGTTCCATGATACCGCTTGCTCCCCCAGCGGGAAGTTGGTTAATAACTTTAGCTTACGAATTGGGGACAGACCCATCTAATTCCCACAATGGAGAGATTGGGGGATTAATCTGCTTGGTGATATCTATGATGGAAATGGCCTGCACACATTTCAAGATATTAAGTGTAGTTTTAATTTACAGAACACATCTTTCTTTTTTTACTTGCAGATTAGGGATGCACTTAAGGCACAAGGTATACCTAATGATGAAAAAAAAAATCATGTAAACCTTTAGCCCTATATGCAATATGGGGAAGGGAAATACCAGATTGGGGTCCAAACTTCGACTGGAATGATGTATGGACTAATATAATTTCATCCTCCAGAAACCCAGATCATCAGCTTATTCATTATCAATTTGGGCACAGAACTTATTTAACACCTTGCAAGCTTTACCGTATGAAGATCCTGGATAACTCTTTATGTACACTATGTCCTCTGAATAAACCAGGGACTTTCATGCATATGATGTGGGATGTAAACCTGTTGCTTATTTTAAGTAACTTATCCACAATTAACGTATTACAAAAACGAGTATTACTTGTTGGCCTAACAGCAGCAAAAACAATAGTTGCACTGAGATGGAAACCACCACACATGCTTAACTTCTCTCATTGGCATTTGACTTTTCTTGATATTATCTATCTGGAAATATCTACAGCCCGAATCCATAATGCAAAACAACAAAATATTACATTTTGGAATATGGCAGCATCAAATTAAAGCCAGACTTGAAAGATGAATTTAAAATTGATATACCTTGTCGCAGCTATCCTTGTCCAATTTTTGATATCAATTGTCTTCTGTATTAATGATTTTGATTTGTTTTCATCGAATTGCTGAGGTCCGCGGGGTGGGCAGGGGAGGGGGGGTAATATGTATATGATTTTTGTTTGTCATAATTGTTGATGCCACTGCTTATAAAAAAGAAAATATAAATAAAAACATTTGATCACACAAAAAAATTTAATTTGAAAGAGCCCAATAACCTTGGATGTCAGTGCTCACATCGATGACATTACTAACAGCTTTGCTATTAAATTCATAAATGTCACTGAATCCTTTAAATGTTCCAAAGTGTCTGACCCAACGCACATTATGGGAAACACTGGACCTTGTTTTTGCATTTGTTTTAACAACGACATTGTTGGTTCTGAGGAGCGGCTTGTGACTGATCATAATTGTAAACTCTTTAACTTGACTTTTACAGTTTTTGTCCGTTGCTTGAACACATTTTGCAAAATTTGGCTCATTGTGTCAAAACTCTACACACAAGCAAATAAGACACAACACTGGGAAATAAACCATTCACATCGATGTCAAATTGAAACTCTGCTATCAAAACCTAACAATCCTTTGTCAAAATGTCACTCTGATGACAAAATGATACCCACTTGCATCATATGAATACACTTTCAGATCAGCAGCAACACACTAGTCTACTTTATATAAAACACTGCAGTCTTTGGTCTTTTCACTGTTTTTATTCAGTTCCACAGAAGGCACGTTTTCACACACAAAAAAAAGAAGAAATACTCAATATTCTGCAGTACAGTAGTTTGCTTCACAGTATAGTGAATTCAGTGAAAGCCAAAATGAAACAAAAATAAAAAACAATACACTACTGTAAACAGTAAAACATAATTGTGCCTAAGTGGGCTTATGGATCCTGCCATCTGTTGGGATCCGGCCACAGGATCTCATCAACATCACAAGCGATGTCTTCTCTTGCTAAGCATCGGGGGAAATATCCCCTTGTGTGCCGAATCCATCCCTGGATTGACCTCACCTCAATGTCTCTGCAGGCCTGTTCCATCGCCTGCAGAAGAGGCATGCAGGCATGTGGTTGGCAGTCATATACACGCCATCTCCAAGCAGAAAAAAATTCCTCTATAGGGTTTAAAAATGGCGAATAAGGGGGCAAGTACACAACTTCAAATTGTTCATGGTTGGTGAACCAGTTCTGGACCAGAGCAGCCCGATGGAAACTAACATTATCCCAGACCACAACAAACCTGGGCTGCTCTGGTCTGTCCTGTACAACTGCATCATGAAGTGCATCTAGAAATATGATTATGTGTTGGGTATTATAGGAACCCAGTTTGGCATGATGGTGCAGTGGCCCTTGAAGGCTTATGGTGGCACACAATGTAATATTTCCCCCGCGCTGCCCCAGCACGTGCACAATTGCCCTTTGGCCAATTATATTATGTCCCCATCGTCTATTTTTGCTCAGGTTGAATCCAGCCTCATCAATGTAAATAAATTCATGAGGCTGTGCAGCTCCATCCATGTCCAAGATTCTCTGTAACAAAAAAATACATATTGTGGATGGCATTACTCAAAGCACACAGCTACAGTACTATACATACAGCCCCACCCCACCACACAGGTACCTGTGTAACTTTCTGAATGTATCTATGTGGTACTGATCCAACGGTACATATTCAGTTGTTCCTGGACTGCACCCATTCTGTATTGTAAGTGTAAAGGACTGTAACACTTACCTGTACATATTCATGTCGGAGTCCTTTAATCCTGACACTGTTCCTCTGAAATGGGACCCTGTACAATTGCTTCATGGTCATGTTGTGCTTTACCAAGACACGTCTGATAGTGGTGATGCTTACTCTATTTATGTTGTTGAATACTTGATTTTCTGCAAGTATTTGTTGCTGTACCTGGTGGAGACGGATTGCATTGTTTGCTCTGACTAGGTTCACAATGGCAAGTTCCTGCTGTTGGGTGAACAGGCATTGGCGTCCACCCCCAGGAGGTCCTCTAGCCATTCTGTAGAAAAATGCAACCACAAATTGTTACTGTATTGGTTTGCTTCTTTTTTACAGTACTGTATACAGTATTGTACTTTACCATACACAGTACAGAAACATCTCAACACGTTATCACGGTATGTTTCACAAAACTACCACTTTTGTTTGAAAAGGAGCATTAGCCACCCTGCAATACAGTACATGAGATACGGTAATGTGATATGGTACGGTATCTAAATACTAGATGCAGTCTGAATAGAGTAAAGAGTTGAATATATACCTGTTTTCCAGTCGGAATGTCCTTATTATGGATGACACTGTGAAACGGCTCAGATTAGGGTGGACTCTCTGCCCAGCTTCCCTCGCAGTCAGGCCATGGTTAATGACATGGTCCACCAAAGTTGCTCTAATGTCATCTGAAATAAAGGTCCTTGCATGGCCTCTTCGACCATGACCTCCTCTCTCTCTCTGTCTTCCTCTTCCTCTACCTCTGCCTCTAGCTCTCCCTGCCTCCATGCTTGCAAAGTTCTCAAAATGGCTCAACTGAGGTCTTTTTGTAGCTGGCTGATTGGTGTTCAGTTTTTTCAGTAAGTATTTTCAGGTGTGTGTCTGAGTATTTTCAATTACCCAATGTGTTTTGTATTTTGAATAGATGTGTTTTCCCAATGGTACCCTGAGATTTCACTTTTTAGGGAAGTGTCTTATGTATGAAATAGTGTGTAGTGTGCAGGAGCAAGTGTGTTGCAGAATTGCAACTAAAGTGCAAAGCAGCACTTTTGTTTAAGGTATAGTTACAACAACTTCAAGTTATGTTACTTTGGTTTAAGCATGTGTCTATAGTGTTCAAGCAACGGGTAAAAACTGTAATATAGTGAAACATGCACTGTTTACATTCATATAGACATCAGCTAGCATTATGCTTCTTTTCCACCTTTTCCTGACTTTTTGTTACTCAACTCGGCACGTCAATGCCCACCTTTAATGTAAATTCCAGCTTTAATTACAGTCACATTAGGCATTTGTCATCGTCTCTGTTTATAGCTTTCATATATTACTCATTTCTATTACCGCTCTCTGCAATCCCCAAATGTCATGAAGTCACCCAAATTCTTTTGCATGTGTATTAGCCAGCTGAGAATGAGTAAAATGGGGACCAGGGGCCTCATTATAAGAAAAACAATTCCTAACTGCATGTTCCATCTAAAAATAAGTTTTATAGATAGAAAAATTAAATATTCCTATTACCAAAAAAAAATTAAATAAATTAAAATCCTAAACTTATGCTTGTGTACCATTTTAACGACTTGTATTTCTTTTAGTAATGTCAGATATTTTAAAACCTAATAGCCAGTTTTCCATGATATGTTGACAGTCATGGTCCTCAAGGGATGAACCCTAATAATCAAGACTAAACAAATATCTTTCCCCTTTCAACAACATAACGGGATAAAACGACGAGTGCATTCACAGTCCCAGGAGGACATGCCCTTTCTTTTGATGGCCACATTGGCTATCATGTAAATTCCCATGGAAAAGCTTTACTTGTAGCAACAATACTGGTATACATAAGAGAAGTCATCATCATGTTAATGAACAAGTTCAAAGGGACATCAGAATAAGTTTAAGGTATTGACTCTTGCCCTAAATTACTGTATTTATTGTTGGAATGTATGGATCATACACATCACATGTTTATAGACCAGCAATATGAATCTGGGCTAGGCTAGGCTTGTTGGTGTTTCCACTGTTTACTGTGAATAGTTCAGTAGGATTACAATTGGGCCATGTTTCTCAGTGACAGCAAGAGATTCACCACCGGCAGTTTGCTATGTTGACAGTCCAAATAGAACCTCCTGCTGAGAGAAACCATTAGAGGAATCATACTAATCATTGTTTGAGGGCTAAAGATAATGTTCTTTGCCGGGGCATAATTTGAAAAATCTTGGGTTTAAACAGCAAAATTTTCCATTGTGGTGAGGAGAGCCTCAAAGGTCTAACCGACGTTCCAGATCACGGGCTGTCTGAGAGTGATGGGAAGAAGCCCTGAGGGGTTGAGGACAGAGTATGAGATTTCACCCCACACCAGGCTCCCAAACCTTGTCCCTGATACTGGGACAAAGAGCAGTTTGGAAATTTTACAAAGAGCAGACTTTATATTAGACAGGAACCCAGTGTTTCCAGAGACAAGTGCAATTTAAGTTAGTTGGATTGGGCAACTTCATGTGAAGTGGGAGTTTTAGGACATCCAAAGAGGTCTGAAAAAGTTTTATTACACTATTTTGTCAAGAGTTCAGTACTAGGTAAGACTTCTGGTTGATGATGTAATTCTGAGCTATATAGGATCCTTATAGGATCATACTAGTAGATTTGCCCATGTACTATGACTTATGTATAGTTTACACCACAACATTTTACAAATAAGGCTTGTGTGTTTCATAATGTTGGATATAGTGTTCCAGGCATCTAGTGATTTTCTTTCATTCTCTATCATATGAAAATTAGTTGGTCTTAAAACTCAATCAAGTCTAATTTTTTATTTTTTTTTTGAAGGAGGCATTTACTTGTTCCTCAGTTTATTAGGTACAATTGGCTAAATTTTATGTATTCCAAAACAGAAACTTCACTGTATTTTGATCCAGAGGCGAGGCAGGTAACTAAAAAAAAGGAAGAAAAAAGAGAGGAAGAGCAGAATGACAAAGCAAAACAGTGGTAGGTGGAGCGAATAATGATGTTTAAATATAATAGTAAATAACTGAATGCTGCTAGTCTAGCCTAAACTCTGGGGGACAGAATGATGTAGCCTGCTTGAGCTCTTTGTGTGAAAATCAAAATGAATGTAATAATTACTCTCAGCGTACACACTACTAAGAAATCTGAAGAAAGAAATTTAAGAGTTATTACTTTGGAGCAGAAAAAAGAGGAGAAAAAATGGAGGAATTAAAAAGAAAGAAAAAAGAGTGGTAGGAGGAGCAGACAGGCTACTGATTTAGCAGGTAATCGAATGCTGTTTAGTCTATGGGGGAGATAACTGAATAACATCACCTAGCCTAGCAATGGCATCATGCTTTATTAATTAGTTGACGTAAGCCATGATGAATGCAATGAAAACAGGCCATAAAATTAGCAGCCGCCAGGAAAGTGGTGGCTGTCCTGGTAGATTTGCTTCCCTCACCAGCAAAACAACAACAACAACAACGGTAACCTATTCTGTGGCTGGTATATAAAAACATTCTTCCTTCATATTTTAAAAATTACACTGATGTGCACATTTGGAATTTTTTAAAAAATGTAGATTTTGTATATATT
>JAQFJB010326163.1:0-10436 GCA_029874875.1 Naso minor
GGCACTTTTAAAAGTGATGCTCGTTATTCGGCGAGTTTTGAAGGAGATTTACGTTCTTTACCTTTCCAAAATCAAACACTGAAAAGTGTAACGTTATGCTCTGGGCTGACCCGTTCTGGGCTGACCCGTGTTTTGGGGGGTTTTGTTTTGTTTTTGTTTTTTTTTCTCGTGTGAATGAAGGACAGATAATTTTGTTAAACTTTCCTAAAGAGGCGAGCTGCAGACAGAAGTTGAGAGCGTTGCTGTTTCCTGTGACGCACGTTGCTTTGTCCTGTTGAAGAGTGAGAAGCTGTGAGTAACATTTTGTCAGCGTCCTGGCTGTATTTATTTTGTGTCAGTAAAGGGGTTGTGAGTACAGCCGAGTGTGGAGGCGCACAAGAGGGAACCGACATAGACTATTTGAAGAGTGCAGAAAATAGAAGGAAGAGAGAGGGCGGAGTCACAGTTTTCTGAAGATCTACAGACTTTACTGTTGAGTCAGTTGTGTTTAGCTGCTTTATAAGAGTCCAAAATCCAAATGAAAGACCTGAAAATGAGCATATATGTCCTCTTCAATAATTTTTGTGGTATTTCTGGTTCAGCTGTTGAAAGTTGGAATTCAGCTCACAATAACATCAGCCCTCATGCAGTCATCCCCCTCTCCACCCATGTTTTCACCACGCTGTAAGGCAGCATACAACTGCACAAAGGCCGATGTTGTTCATGTAGTCAAAAATAAAACGGTACATAGTTTTTTCTTCAACCTGAAAACAATAAAGCTGCCAACACTTTGCTTTTAATGAGTGTCGTATGTTTCAGGTCCTCCTGATATCAAAGGCCGAGCGTCCATCTTTAAAGTTCACCTGCGTCCTCTGAAGTTGGAGGTCGACTTGGACAAAGATAATTTGGCCAGGAAAATGGCCGCCCTCACACCTGGATTCTCAGGTAAGCACACTGGTAGACTTCTCTCCATACAGCAGCTGTGTGTGAGTGTGTGTCATTCTGCTTTCTGTCTGTCAGGCGCCGACATCGCTAACGTTTGTAACGAAGCAGCTCTGATTGCCGCTCGCCACCTTTCAGACGCCATCAACCAGAAACACTTTGAACAGGCCATTGAGAGAGTCATTGGAGGTGAGAGCCTTTTTCCTCTTTTTGGGTGTTTGCTGATGAATCTGTTTCGTGCTAATGTTAGCTAACACCACAGCGAGACCCCTCAAACAATCCAATGCAGAGATATTATTGACCGGTTGAGAAATGGTTGGACTAATCAGGAGGCAGTCTGAGCTGTGTGAAGGGATGAGGAGGCTGTGACCTTCCTCACATTAATGAAACCAACAGAAATGTTCGATTTTCATCGCCTGAGCTCCCACTGCAGATCATCCCACTCTGTGCTCTTCTGCTGTTGGTTTAAAGGCTCTGACTGCAGAGTTAGCACCACCTGCTGTTTATCTCCATCCACCAATAAACTCATATCCACACAGTATCTGTAGATGATGAAAACAAGCGTTCAGTCATGTTTAATTTGGATGATTTTCCTGTCATTTGGTTTGAGGTTGAGCTCCATTTCGACAGAAACTGTTTCACTGTCTGTGAAAGCAAAACATCTGTGCAGTGCGACATGTTTGTCTGAGTTACACACCCTAAGATTGAATCTGTCGGTGAAACACTTAAATAACTTGTGCTGTTTTTGTTTGAGGCCTGGAGAAGAAGACTCAGGTCCTGCAGCCTGAGGAGAAGAAGACAGTGGCGTATCACGAGGCCGGTCACGCCATTGCCGGATGGTTCCTGGAGCACGCCGACCCTCTGCTGAAGGTGAGTCCCGTGTGACTTGTGTTGTTCTGCTCTCAGTCCTGTAATGAATAGTGAATTGTGCTGTCGGCTGCAGACTCAGATGCTTTACGAGCTGTTGCCTCCTCGTTGTTTATGTCGAGCTTCTACACTGGAACTTGTGGATGTCAGTGAACACAAATGTGACCACCCAAACCCAAGAGCTGCTGTGGCTATGGACAAGAAGACAAGTGTGAATGTGTGAGCAGGTTTTTACAAGATGGAATGCAAAAGACTGTGAAGCCCTGTGATTGGCAGTCTGTTTGTGAAATGCACCCTGGGAACTCAGTTTTGATGTCCTCAGGCTTCGCCGTTTAGCGTTGACTGTTTGAAGGGACAGATTAAGTGTTTGTTGAGGATCTTGATCCTTCACTGCTGTGAAGTCACAGCATTCAGCTCCCATGATGCTTTGTCACCTCGTTAGCCTCTGACATGTTTATTATAAGAGATATTCCATCATGCTGCATGCATTCAAGTGCCTCACGGCATATTGTTGTTTTTACCTGTGCAGGTGTCAATCATCCCTAGAGGGAAAGGCCTGGGTTACGCCCAGTACCTGCCTAAAGAGCAGTACCTGTACACCAAAGAGCAGCTGCTGGACCGGATGTGTATGACTCTGGGAGGTCGAGTGGCCGAGGAGATCTTCTTTGGACGCATCACCACAGGAGCCCAGGACGACCTTCGAAAGGTCACCCAGAGCGCCTACGCACAGGTCAGAGGTCACTGCGGTCGCACTGGTCAGAGGTCACTGTAATCACACAGGTCAGGTCACGACGGTTGCACAGGTGAGAGGAACTACGAACAGATGTTGACAAGCAAGAGTACTCATCAGTCACTGTGCCTTCCTGTAGCGGTAAGCAAAAAAACATGGAGCTCACTCGCTAACCTTACCAACAACTAATAACTAATTGAAGTGATTTAGTTTATCTTGAGATAGCAGTACTGATGAATCATGATTTGATTCAAATGTTCTTTTTTCTCTCCGGAAAACGAACTCTTGTCACAACGTCTGACAAGTTAAACTCGGCTCCTACGGCTCCGTGTCACTGCAATATTAACATTAATAAAAATGTCTACCAGTCATGATTATTAAGGACAACATACCGTAATTACTTCATAGCAATAATGTCAATAACAATTGATGTATAATATCTCGTATTTTGTGAATAATTTGCATGATAGCCCACATGGTGGTAATTATGAATGAGCTCTGACTTTTTATAAATGACTAAAATCACATTTATTCAAGAGTTGCATATGTTACAATGAAATAGATTTTGTGATGGCATCAGTTTTTGTTTTAAATGTATTCAGTATTTTTTCAGGAATGCAAAAATTTCCACAGTTGCAGCAAAAAGTGCTGCAGGTGTGTAGTTGTCAGGGCAGCACACACAGGAAGTGAAGTTTGTGTCGGTGATGTTGCACAGCTGCAGCGCTCTCGACCGACTGCACAGTGGAGTAGGGACTCATAACTGACTCACATGTTGTTGATGTCATTCAGTGTGACTGACACTTATGGATGACATCACCATCTCTGACGGTCATCCACAATGAACGTTGATAAATCCTCTCAGGAATCAGAGCAAAGAGGCTGCAGAACTCTGAGAATCATCATGTCTGAAGTTTTCTGAAGTTTTCTGCAGTATCAAAGTAATCCAGTGGTGTGTGTGTGAACATCATGACAGCTCGTTCACACACACAGACTAAAACAGAGCTCAAGCTCAGAGCAAACTGACTGTCTCCATGACAACATGATGCTTAATGTTTACATCTTCCAAAGCATCACTGAAACTCTAGTTTGAAAACTCAGACAAAAGTTCAAATTAATTTAAGATACTTTAAGGATTGAATGACTGTTCATGCTGAACCGTCAGTCTTCATGTTTTTGTGTTTGAATGTCTCATCAACATGTTAAATGCTTTTAGCCTGTAACTGAAGCAGAGCAACTTGTAGCTCCGTTTATTTTACTAAAAATGAAGCGAAGCAGGTGGAAATCTACTTGAACAGATGAACTCAAACATGGAAGCAAGTTTGTGTTGCAGCAGACCATGAAGTGTTTCCTGTTTCTGTTCCTGTCTAACCCTCTGCTTCCTCTGTCGTGCTGTAGATCGTACAGTTTGGAATGAATGCCAAGGTGGGTCAGGTTTCCTTTGACCTCCCCCGGCAGGGTGAGATGGTTCTGGAGAAGCCATACAGCGAAGCTACGGCCCGTCTCATTGACACAGAAGTTCGAACCCTCATCAGTGAGGCGTACCAGAGAACCCACCAACTGCTGAGCGAAAAGAAGGCTGAGGTGGAGAAGGTATGTGACCTCACAGATGCAGTCGAGGTGGTTCATGAGCTCTAGAATTAACAGGTTCTAGAGCGATGGCTGGACGCAGACATCCAGCAGACAGATCTAGAAATCTGCAGGAATGCCCTTCAAAAACCCTTTTGGTTGACAAGCAGGGTTCTCAAAGTTTTTACACCACAGACCACCTTTTGAAAATACTCTCCGTACCACCATGATGTCAGGTATGAAACACAGAGGGGAGGCGCCGGCAGGTTACAGCAGGTCTTCATGGAACTCGGTGGGTGAAGCGTAGGCCAAAACTCTCTTGAGTGCTTCAGAGACTTTGCTGGCGCTGGTTTCTCTCACTTGTCCAGGTCAGTTTAAACAGGACTGGAAATGTTTTTGTGTGTTTGATTATTTTTTGTTTTTGTTGTTGTTGCAGTTGTGAGCAATAGCTGAGTCACAGACACAAATATAATTCTCCTGACCAGCATTTCTCTTCCTAGAAGTTCCTGCTTGGAACCATGTTTGCAGAGATTTTGAACCAGTCATTTTTCTGTCCTGTCATGACGGTTTAGGTGGTAACTCATCACCAACGTATGTGTCACAGTCTTGAATGCAGCACGCTTCCATTTTTAACAGATACTGTGGTGATTCCTCTGTTTTCCTTTAGATGGAGCTTGTGTACCACCACAATCTGAGACACACACCCATGCTCATAAAATGTTCTCTCACTAGTGCTCTTTATCTTTGTCTGTGACAACAAATCATTTCCAGCTGTGACACGGAGTCCCAGAGGTCACTGAGAATCTTACAGAGTGAAACTCAAAGCAAAGGTTTCAGAGCTCATCAGAAGAGTTTGTCATATTCTAGAGTTACATGTCAGAGTTCATGAAGGCAGCTGGTTCTGGTTGTGAGGATTTCATTGGCGGTTGTACACATGGATGGTAGAATGTGTTTGTAGCTGTAGAACATTAGAGACATTTGTTAGAAGATAGAGAACTGTGTTTCAGCACAAGGTTCTAGGTGTGTTCCGTTCAGTTTTGTAAAATGTTCTCCCTTTGGTTTCCCTTCGTTTAAAAAAAAAAAAGTAACCCCGAGCCACTTCTTGTTGTCAGATCTTTCTCATTGTGTTCTAAAAAAATATTCTGTACTTAGAATTAATATTGTTGAAGCCAAAACGAAAACAGGTGAATCCCATTTTTAAGGTTTCAAACTTTTTTATGACAAGATCTCAAAAAGCTTTTTCATAAGGAGATCAGCCCGAGAACCTGCAACAACATGCACGTTCCCAAAACGTTCTCCCTTTGGTGTCTGAAGTCTTCTTTGATAACAAGAAATCTTCTCTTCATGAACTAGAATCAGCCTGTTCACAGCACATATCATGTGGATGTCTAACCCTGTCCTTCGTGCTCCTGTGTCATCCTGAAGGTGGCGCTGCGGCTGCTGGAGAAGGAGGTTCTGGATAAGAGCGACATGGTGGAGCTGCTGGGCAAACGTCCGTTCGCAGAGAAGTCGACGTACGAGGAGTTTGTGGAAGGAACCGGAGGCATGGACGAGGACACGACACTGCCGGAGGGTCTGAAGGACTGGAACCAGGAGCGGAAGGACAAGGAGGAGAGCCCGGACGAGCAGGTGGCCCGCCAGATTTCTGGAGGAATGCCCTTCTAGAACCGGCTGAACCCCTGAATCCTGACCCGTCACTCTCACATATACGTGAAGTCTTGTTTATTCACGAGGTTCAGAACCTTCTCACTCACGTTAGAATAAACGTGAGGAATTCCAAAGCATTCTGTTGGATACGTGGCTTGAAGAACTACCACTCTGAATCGCCCCCCCACCCGACCGTGTCCCTGTAGCTCTAGAAGCTTAAATGAGTTCATATGGAGGGAGTCCAAGTGTAACTGTTGTAAAACCTTTGTTCATGCTCACATCTTTTAGAAACTTTTATGCGCTCTTGTACATGCAGAGCTTCTCTCTGAAGTCACGGATGATGTGGACTCGTCCCCGGCGGAACCGTTCTGTGGTTCCAGTAGAGGACGAACAGAACGAGAACTGATGGTTAGTGTTGATCAGTGACTCTGACCCATGAAGTCACCGGCCATCATCTCTCTGAGTGCAGACGTAGAAGCCTTCATGCTGATGGACGAACGCTGCGTCCGTGAAGTTTTGCTGTTGAAAAATATTTTTCGAAACTTCTGAAACAAACTGAGCTAAACAATGTTTCAGTCTGAATCTTCATCACTTATTTATCGACAGTTATTGATCCAAAACCAATGAAATGACTGCTTGGGAAGATCTGGAGACTCATCGGTTTGCTCTGAGATTAAAGCTAGAGAAATGCACCGTCTTCGTCATCTTCATCATCCTTATCACTGTCACCGTGGTAACTGTGCTGTAACATGAGAGTGAACTGAAGAGTTATCTCAACGCTAACGGAGACGGCACAGCTCTGGAACAGGAATGCTCGTATAAAAGCTAATATTAGCATGTCGAGCATTAAAGCAACTCACACACACAAGTCCAGAGCAACAGTCTGCTGATCAGGTTTTGATAAGGTATTGATCAGTTATTGCTAGCATGCTGTGTATTGTCTGCAGCTCATGCTAACATGCAGCGTAGTGTCTGCTGTCACTGTAAACTTGTAATATGATGTGTAATAGTACCAGTAATACCTTGTAAATGTGTGTTCTGTTTCAAAATTCAGATGTTTGAATAAACACAGAAAAACATTATTCAATTAATAAGCTACCAGTCGTAGAAGGAGCACGATGTTTTTTGCAATGTAAGCTTCATGTAATCAGTTTATGTGAACAGTTTATTTTGATTCAAATAGGTAACTTAATTTTTTTTAGTTTTTCAAAGCTGCAATTAAATGAAGCTTTGTCTCAGTAACTCTGTGTTCCACCTGTAAGCGTAAAGAAAATGAGACAAAGTCCCTCAGTGTGACACACAGTTGGAAAGATCAACTATTTTAATCATACAGAAACATATACGTAAACGTCCTACCAGAGAAAGACGAGCGCATCAGTGCATCATCAAGAGAGAACCAACAAATGTGTCCAAAATCAGCGGATCATAGTCACATTAATACATGTTTATGGACGCAGCACAAAAACACGCATAGAATACGTGACTGTGCATGAGCCTGTCTGATTCAAGCAGTCATCATGAAAGAAAATTTAAAATATAGTTTTAAATCTTTTTGGGGGTAAATATTGTTTTATTTGATGGTCATTTCTTTTTACAGATAAAATATTTTTCTAAGAAGATCAGAAGAGAATGACAGTGCCAGTAGTTTGGTATTGAAGACAGGATGGGTCATTAATATCTTAATAAAACAAACATGAAAAATGAAAAGCTTAAACATCTGTCCCTGAAACACATAAGTATGGAAGTAATGAACTGTAAAGAAATACATCATAACATTTACAATAAAGGCCTCTGAGGACTTGAACAAAACAGCCATAAAATAAAAACAGGGAAACTCCTAGAATATATTCAAATTTACAGAACAGCCTTAAAAAAGTTTTTTTTTAAATTTACTCAATTTCAATGATAGAACTCAGGAAAGAAATATTTTAATAACAGTTAGTTGATTTTAGTTGTTGAATGTATTACATCATGTACTAATTTATTTAATCTCCAGTTCTTTCACTAACAAAATTCATGAAATCATCAGTTCCAGCCCACTTCGTGCTCGGCTGCTTCTGGTCATAAATCTAGTAGATCAGCCAGATGTTCCTGCGCGTCTTTTATTTTGAAAGCTCAGAGGATGTGACGTTAAACAAGTGCCGCTGGTGTGTGTTCCGTCGCCTCGCGCAGAAACGCAAACATCAGAGACATCGCACCGTTTTTGATCCCGCGAAAAAAGAGAAAACGGAGCTGCGCGAGCCGGGGCCGAGCTGCATGGCGGTGACCGTTTCCGCGGTACGAGCAGCTTTCTTCATTCTGTTCATTTGCCCTGACGGACACATGCTAAGCTAATGCTAACAAGAGGAAGCGGACTGACGTGAAGCTGCCCGTTGTTTTCTGTGACGTTAATTAAAACGCGCGCACACACGCACGCGCACGGACTGAAATCAATGAAACCGATCCAGTTAAACGCGCGCAGCACCTGCAGCCTGACAGGAGCTAAGCTAGGCTAACATCAGAGAAGTTCTCAGCGGTTCTGTTAGCGGAAGCTAAGCTAGCCGAGGTTCTGTGCGGAAGCTCAGTCTGTCTCGAGTATTGATTAGAAACAGATCGATCAGTGGCTGCAGACAGAACTGATCATCATTAACGTTAGTGTGAAATATGTTTAGTCCAACACGCCGTTTCCGCGCCACTTTAATGCTCCTAATTCAAATTAATACTGAACTTTATTTGTACAAAAACACTTTCCAGGGTTTGAAAATAAAGTTCGAGCAGATGTTTGTCAACAAATGTTCCGCATTGTTAATCGAGCTGAATAGATATATCGATTAGCAGATTACTCGATCAACAAATTATGATTTTTAACTAAAATAATCTGTCACACCAACATTCTCAGCTGCGAGGAGTTTCTTCTCGTCACGTGATAAAAGATTTCTGTCTGTTCATGACTGTTGATCAAAATCGGACCATGTGCTTCAGAGTGAGAATCTGAGATTCAGCAGGTTTTTGCTTGTGATGTTAAAGACGATATTCACCGAAGACAAAGATGCTTTTTGAGCTTAAACAAGCAAATACACGAGAACATCCCCAAACTCTCACACAGGCTTAAAGAACCTCTGAGAGCCGAGATGTGTCCCACCAGCACTTAAAGCAAAGTGTGAATATTGTTACAAAAGTTGTGCAGCATAAAATGAAAGATGGCTGCGAAGGTGCAAGGTTCACTGTGACATTCACTGTGACATCATGAACCTTGATGTGACGCTCAAACATTTGTCACAAGCAGCATCTCTGCTCATTTCAAGCCTGCGGCGACCTATCGATGAGTGAGGTCACATCAGGCGGCGGGAAACGATCGTGATATCTGAGGGTGTGTATGTTTTGTTCACCTGTTGGGGATGTTACAGGGAGGACCGACTGTCATCATGGAGAATGGACAGAGCACCACCACCAAGCTGGGGCTGCCACCTCTCACCCCCAACCAGCAGGAGGCGTTGCAGAAGGTAACACACACACACACACACACACACACACATTTAAATGAGAATCATTGAACACAAACTCAGAACAGCTGCAAAAGTATCTAGTCTGAGTGCATGGATGCAGAAAGCAGCGCCACCTCCAGATGTGGCAGCTGCCAGTCATTGCAGGTACAGAACAGAATTTAGCCAGAGCCAACCTGCCATCTGCAGGCCTCTTAAAACAGTCTGTGCACATTACCCAGGCTTTAAAATATAAACACCAGCAACTTACATTTGTACCCAAGCTGTATGATGACATCCCCGAGTAGCTGGTACTTTAAAACCTCGGTGAGATGTGCATCCTCCAGACTGTAATCAAAGGTACATCCCACTTCCCGAATGGTCTCCACTGTCCTCAGCAACAACAATGGCAGCATCAGGTGTATTAGCTGTGACATTCGAAAAGACGTCATATTCAGCATTACACAGTGTGAACACGGTGTTTTTGAAACGCAAGAGTGTTCGTAGATTTTAGCAGGAAGTGGAGCATGTGACATCACTTCCTTAACTAAAAGAATCTACAATTCTTTCATGCCTTGCATGTACATTTCCTAATAGCCACAGCAGCTGTTCAAAATATGAGACAGAGATTCAGTAACTGCATTGTGATGATCATGGTGCAGACAATGAGGAGAAAAAGTCAGAAGGTAACACACACACAGCACAGACACACATTCATACACGTGTGTGTCTGTGCTGTGGTTGAAGTGAAGACTTTCTGATTTAAATCAAAGTTCAGGAATTACTACCATTTTTATAAACCATCCCCCAGTTGTCAGAGGCTCGACAGTAATTGGAAAGTTGAGTGATAGGCAGGTGTATGGTCAGGTGTGGCCTATTCCCTCCGTATTTTAAGTGAAAGGTGTGGAGCTGATTAAAAAGGTTACATTTGTATTTGGTAACTGCTCCTTGTATCTCTCAGCATGTCGTCAATAAGTGTGTCAATGCAAGTGAAGGAGGTCATCATTAGTCTGAGACAAAGCTAACCCGTCAAACAAGAGCAGAAACTTTGGAATAGGACCTGACTGATATGGGATTTTTGGGGTCGATAACGATATTGGGGAGTAAGAACATTCTGATATCCCATGTATCGACCGACATTCTATATATAATATTTTTTTGATGTGGTTATCAAATACATCTGACAAAGATATGTAATGGAGTAAGAATATCTAACAAACTTTATTCTAAACATCAGTGCACTG
>JAQFJB010326202.1:0-10430 GCA_029874875.1 Naso minor
TAAACGTTTTCTGGACAATAAGAACTGCGTTCATCTCTTCCTTTGAAACTTGACAACCGCATCATCTCTCCTTACAAGTGGCGTCACGAACAGGATGTGACAAGATAACAGGTAAGCAGATTTTTTATATATTACATTTTACTGCTTACCTGGAGGCTCACTGAAAAGTACCTGTTTGGGTGGATGAGATGATGTGATGTGGTTATATTGGCTATGTGGGACTGTGTTGAATTTTTATGAGTAATTTGTGTGGTCGTTGAAACCACGTGACATAGTGATTGTTAATTTATATTGACGCAACTGTTGTCTGGAGGACTCAACATATTGAATTATTTTGGGGTCGGGCTGTGTGTGCCAAACGAGCGCGCGCAAAAGGTAGTCTGACAGGGAAAGCAGACGGAATATCCCTGGGGAGGGCACACAGCATAAGACGCACTGCTGGAGCGATTGTAGGGCTGAGCAGGGGCGCAGGCGGGAGGCTATAGAGCCCCGTCCCGACAGAAGCGCTGTAAAAAACACTTCGAGGGAAAGTGTGAGTGAGAGCGTGGTACACAGGCACGGGCAGTTGAGCGCCGTGCGCTGTTTAAATAAAGAATAGTGTTTTGTTGATTATATAGCTGTTGATTGCCTTTTGACACACAGTTGATCGTTATAACAGCCCACACAAAAAGTAAAATTAAAGAGTAAAATAAGTTTAAGAAAAGTGGAAGAGACACGAGTCTTATTGCAGAGACGTTGCATGCTTTTTGTTTCTTGTATATTAACAATATTTAATCATGGGGTCACAATCCAGTAAATTGTCCAAAGGTGAGATTGAAATAAAATACAAGTCAGAGCATGATCTGCCCAGAAAAGAGCGGAAAGCAATGAAGAAATTGTTAAAGACTAACCCCCATCTTAAAGTGGTTAAAACTAAAACAGCTGACCAGATGTCACCTAGAGAATGGATGCAAACGAAAGTCGGGTTCTATTACGTTGAACCTTTCCTGACAAACATTTCTGAGTGGACAGATAATAAATATCCTAGAGACGGTAGTTTGGATAAGAGCAAATTGGATTTCATAAAGGCGTATATAGTGGACAATACAGCCGTACCTGATCCAACGTGGGACAAAGAATATATGATAAGTGCATTTCAAGCTTGGAATTTGATGAGTCGTCAGTGGCCGGCAAACATGATTAAAAAGCAGAAGAAAAGTAAGAAACTTAATTTTGCTATGACGCAAGATGCAATGAATACGGAGCAAAAGCCACTAGATAAAACACAAATGAGTAAAACAACACCAGTCAATAGGTTATATCCTAACATCGACGACGTTGTATCACCGCCCGACTATGAATCTGATGAAGAAATTGTTGATTGGATGATTTTATGCACAGAGAGCGAGACTAAATCTTGCAGGCCGAGGAAAGTCACTGCATCTTTGATATTTCCAGAAGAGATGAGCCAATCCACTCAAACCAAGGCTTGGAGAAAACAGTGCATTGGGGAGTGGATGCAAGACTGTATTAAAATGTTTGATAAAATAGCTGGTAAATATCAGGGGGACAGGGACAGAATCAGGTTGCAACAAAATAAATATTTAAAAGAAGTCATGTCGTGTGAGTTTAAGAAGTGTTTTGCGATACTGAAAAAAGGGCAAGAGATAGAGATTAATGATTTCTCTAAATGCATGACTGACAGCTTCAAAACAATACTGAAACGTTACGAGCAAGAACAAGGTCTCGAACTTGATATCGATAAATTTAAGGATACCAAATTCACGAGAGCAGTAATTAACAGTATTACTGATAGAGATGTGGCCGCTCTTCATGACTTCATAATGACGTTCATGCGGTATCAAATGGGGAGAGAAAGGAAGTCACTGGATGAGGAGGAAATAAATGTTGCGCTTCCACTTGTCACATTTGACGACAGGGTGTTAGATAAACCTTTAACTTTAAGTGAAATATCACAGATTACACGGGATGCTCCGAAACCGCTAATTAACCCCACAGCTTTCTTGAACTGGTGGACTACTGCTTTGATGCATAGCGCAATGTCAGGGAGAGATGTGCGTTATATCCTAACAACTTTGATGCCGCATGTCAGTGTTGATAAATTGATAGAAGCATGTGACACATTGGGCTTTGATTTTGATGGACCGATGGAGCACGAGGGTAGATTGGAGAAGAAATATCCATGGTTGAGCAAAGCACACAAGGAACAGCATATTAAAGAAATGGCTGAATTCCTTCAAAAGAATGCTGCACAAGAGAGGGATATCACGCAAATCTTGAACTGCAAGCGTAAAACAAATGAACCGATGTTTGAATATGCATCACGATTTCAAAAGTGCTGGAAGGAGCAGGCAAAATTAGAAATAAGAGAGGATAAAGATCCATTTTTCACTGCAATGTTTTTAAATGGATTGGACTCAAAGTCCGCTTACACTCTAAAAATAGCGGCACCAGACATCTATTCTTTAACCCCACAGGATTTGTTAAAGAAGATAAGAGAATTAGATGCTATAGGGTTGTTTGAAAAAAATAAAAGCATGACGCAAGCGGTGCAGTTTAATCAGGAAGAACAAACACATAATTTTGCGGGCTTTCAAAATACGAGAAGAGGCAGAGGCAGGGGCAGATTTAATGCAGCTGGGGGCGAGGGCCAGAATTGGCCCCCGCACCAAGGGTAGGTTACAGCCAGATAGCAAGAGGGGGAGGAAATCAAAACAGAAATGGGACTGGACGCGGTGTAAGACGAAACCCAGCTGATGTCTGCTTTTATTGTCAACAGATGGGACATTGGGCACGTGAGTGTGAACTTAAAAGACAGGAAGTACTCCAAAGACAGACATACACAGGAGCTAATTACCCTGCCAACACACGCCCATACACACAGCCTAGGATACAGACGGATCCTCAGCAGGCTGAAACAGCTTCTGCAGGGAATGTTATCTGGAATGCATGACTAAGTCAGGGGAGAGACTTAGATGAGTTGAACTCACAGCATGCTAAAGTGATAACTAATACACCTCAATTGCAGATTTCTAGTAAACCAGCGGAGATACCACAAATAACATTAAACATTTCGGGCAAAGAGATTCCTTTTATAGTAGACACCGGTGCTACTATGTCCTGTTTAAGACAGAAAGATCTTAAATGTCCAATGAGTAACGAGGTTGTTAAATCTATTGGCATTTCGGGAGTCACTCAAACAGAACCGATGTCCATACCATTGACAACTTGTGTGGATGAACATCAATTTCAACATTCATTTATAGTAAGCAATACTACACCGATGTCCCTATTGGGAAGAGACATTTTGAGTAAACTAAATGCAGTTATTTCTTGTTCCTCAGATGGGCTGGAGATTCACATCCCCGCAAATAGAGTTCATCAGTTATTGTCACATAATATTGGGACAACTTACACAGCTACATCAATATTAACGAATGTTGATTTCATTCACAGATTGTTCACAATGGAGGAAATTAAGAAATTAGCGGCATGCCAACAATCAGCTGCGGCTAAAATCTTAAAGATGAAACCCGTTGATCCGCCATTTTCAAAGGAGATGACTAATAAAAATGAAATGGATGAAAGTACACAATGTTTTTACATGTCCCCAAATGGCCTTGTATTATTGTGGAAAACAACGAATAATGAGATTCGACTTTTTGTTTGTGCTGTACGGACAGATTTCACAGATATTGATTTATTAGTGGAATCTTGTATGGAACATTTGGAGAAAGTGCCCGATAACAAAGATCAAACCAATAATTATGTCATATGGTCTTACAATGTGGAGCCAAATCATTTCTTTATTAAACCGCTACAGCATAACATGAAACCGCAGGTCTTGGATGAAGAAAGGAGAGAAATTCAACTGAAAACCCCATCTATATTAGCTTCAGTCCCTATAGGATTATGGGCCCTGCATGCTAATCATGTTGGATTGTTGAATATACCGCCATATCGAGCTAAAATTAATCCCAACAAATACCCGGTCTATGTGAAGCAATATCCGCTTTCTAAAGAAAAGGAAGAAGGGATTGGACCAGTTATCGAAAGTTTGTTGCAACAAGGGGTTATTGTTAAAAGGAGATCACAGAACAATACACCTATAAATCCAATCTTAAAGCAAGGAACAAATAAATATCGATTCACACAAGATTTAAGGAAAGTTAATGAAGCGGTTTACCCCATTGCACCTGTCGTTCCTGATGTTAACTCAATTTTAGCAGCACTGCCAGCAGACTCTAAATTTTACACTGTAGTAGATTTATGCTCAGCATATTTCTCTATCCCTGTACACAGGGATACACAAGATTTGTTTGCATTTACATTCAAAAACGAACAGTATGTGTGGAGACGTTTACCAATGGGCTTTGTTGATTCAGCAACGGTATATGCCTCAGCGGTTAATATGCATCTGGCTCAATTGACTTTACCCGGACCATCTACGCTATGCGTGTACATTGATGATATTCTCATAGCATCACCAACTGAGTCTCATTGTCTCCAAGACTCTATTGCGCTTTTGAAACATCTTGCTATGGGTGGACACAAGGCTTCTCTTACAAAGCTACAGTTCTGTCAGCCAGCCGTCAACTATCTGGGCTTTGTGTTAAAAAATGGATGCAGATATTTGTCTCCAGAACGAGTGAAGGCAATAAGAGACATCAAAAGACCACAAACGCAGACTGAACTGTTATCCTTTCTGGGTCTGGTGAATTACTGTAGAGCATGGTTGGCGGATTATGCCACATATGACTCTGTATTGCGCCAGGCGATCATCAAGGATGCTCCTGAGGACATTCAGTGGAATGAAGATTTGAAACATGCCTTTCGTCATATCAAATACCTTCTCTGCACTGCTCCAGCATTGGGACTGCCGGACTACAAGCTAACTTTTCATCTCTATGTGGCAGAGAATGGTATAGTAACCTCCGCAGTGTTAGCGCAGATGCATGGGGACAGGCCAAGACCCGTTGCATATTATTCCAAAACGCTCCCATTGATCGTACAAGGCATGGTTCCTTGTCTGCGAGCTGTTGCTGCTGCTGCTATCATGGTTGAGAAATCACAAACGATAGTTTTGGGACATCCATTAATATTGCATACAACACATGTGGTAAATATTATCTTGCTCAACATAACGACACAACACATGACTAGTCAGAGACGTAGTAATTATGAGCATATTCTTACAGGAACTCAAAATCTGACGATTTCAACTACAACACACATAAATCCGGCGCTACATTTAAAAGCATTATTACATGGGGAAGATAAAGAACAGGAGGAGGTGCAACATGATTGTATGGAATTGATTAATTCATCCTCCAGTGTGAGAGTAGATTTGCAACAAACACCCTTGGAGAACAATGATTTTATCTTGTTTTGTGATGGATCAGCAATGAGGCCTGATGACAAAACCACCCTATCAGGCTATGCAATCGTTGATAATCAAGACCAGTGTATTGAAGCATACAAGCTACCTGTGTCATCAGCACAAGCAGCAGAGCTAGTAGCTTTAACTAGAGCATGCACGCTTGCACAAGATAAAACTGCAACAATCTACACAGATTCAAAATATGCGTTTTCAGTGGCGCACGATTTCAGCAAAATATGGGAAAACCGAGGCTTTATGACAACAGCCGGCAAACCAATTCAGCATGCTACGCTAGTGAAAGATCTATTAGCAGCTATGATGTTACCAGAACTGATAGCTATAGTAAAGTGTGCAGGCCATTCTAAACAGGATTCAGACGTGGCAAAAGGTAACAACCTAGCAGATAAATATGCTAAGGAAGCAGCTTTACACGCAACTTTTCCACCATGGTTAAACACAGCTCTAGCAACGGTACAAGCTGCTAATCCACCGTATACGATTGATGATTTGATCACTTTTCAAACACAAGCCTCAGAAGCAGAAAGGAAGTTATGGCAAAAAAAGAACTGTCATAAAGATGTAGATGGTTTGTGGAAATTCAAGGACAAAAGAGTAGCTTTGCCTGAGCTAGCATATGACCCTCTTATCGCTTATGTACATGGTGTAACACATGTGAATTACAAGGCGGTTACTGATTACATCTCTAAACTGTTTTTTACGATAGGTTTGGATAAACGGGTTAGAGGGTACATTAAAAGATGCTTAATATGTGCAAGGTGCAATCCACACAATAATCCAGCGAAGCATGAACATCTACCCAGACCTGAAGGACCTTTTCAGTCATTGCAGATTGATTTCACCCATATGCCTAAGTGTAGAGGATACGCATATCTACTCGTGATTGTGGACCGATTTTCTAAATGGCCGGAAGCTTTCCCAGCTAGAAAAGAAAATGCTCAAACTGTAGTCAAGTGTTTAATGGAACATATCATTCCACGCTATGGAATACCTGAAAGCATTGATTCAGATAATGGGACTCCGTTTACATCAAGAGTAACTAAACTACTTGCAAAATCTTTGGGAATTGAGTGGAATTTTCATATTCCATATCACCCACAGAGTTCAGCACAGGTAGAGAGGACTAATAGAACAATCAAGGAAAAACTGATAAAAGTGCACCAATCTAGACAACTGAATTGGGTGGAGGCATTACCAGTGACGCTCTTATCAATAAGAGCAATGCCCAACAAAACTACTGGATTGTCACCACATGAAGTGTTAATGGCACGACCTTTTCCCTTAGGAGTCCAGATGAACGTGAGGACACCGGTAGACTTGACTCATCTACAAGAAGCACAACAAAATTATGTTAAACATCTGTTTTCTTTTGTTTCTCAGTATTCTCAGCAGGTCTTTGACTCTCTTCCATTTCCAGCTGATACACCTACACATAACTTCCAACCAGGTGATTACGTGCTAATTCGTAGTCTGAAGCCTACGGGAGGAGAACCGAGGTACGGGCCTCCAACGCAGGTGCTTATAGTGACAAGGACCGCTGTCAAGGTTAAAGGTCAACCACAATGGATCCACGCATCCAGAGTGAGGGCAGCTCCGCCTACAGCGCCGGGAGTGGCCGACGCGGAGGCGGCGATGTCACAACAATCGGATGTGGCAGCGACGAAAAGTCAAGAAGAGAAGTGATAAAAGAACGCAAAGGAGAGAGAAACAAATATGACAAGGCTAATGTGATAATGATTACTAGAATAACAAACCTCAAGGTTATGCTAGTTATTATTGCATGCTGCATGTTGTTGATTTGGATGGTGGGAGAATGTGTTGTAGGGGGAATTAACACGGATGATGTGAGTGATGAGAAGGACAAAAGCATGTCGATTAGAAAAGAAGGGAAGAGTGAATGGAAGATGGGAAGAATGCATAATCGCATGAAGAGGGATGCGACGGCAAAGACTGTGATGCCGAGACCGCACATGGAAGTAGGCATGATGGACCATGCACCATTGACTGATTTTGAGATGCAATGTCTGTATTACCCATTAACAGCACATGCAACTAAATCCTATTACGTTAACAATGTTACATTCGTCGCAATTGAACCACATATGGTCGATGTGCGAGTAGATTACCAATCTGTAGGAGATGAGATTATCCTGACTCGAATAATTGTATTGAACTTGGTAGAGGCCAGACCAAGTGTAGATTTTTGTAATCATTTTTGGATGAATCTGACACCACAATATTATGTGCATGTAGATACAAATGCATACACAGACTTTAAATCTATCGTGTTGAAAGCCGTACAGAGGAGACCACCCCAAGTATGTGTAAAAGCGATTGTGGGGATCATACACTATGATTTAGGGGTTACTATAGGATGTAGAAGTACCATACAGATTATTGCTAATTATCCTTTTCCAGCTCTTGAAAATGTAATCTGGTCTTGTGGAGAAAATGTGTACAACTTCATTCCGCCAAATTGGAGGGGAACGTGTGCACCTTATTGGATTCCCAAAATAGCTAAATTTACACCTAAAACAGAGGTAGAAACGGATAAAGTAGACGTTAAGGATGATAGAGAAATAGGATGGCCGTATACAACGGACAGGGAACAAAGAGTAAATTCCGTTATCGAGGATGATGACACACATACTTATAAGAAGTTGGACATTCATTCAGGACCACTCCATCCTTTTGAATCTAATTTATGGTATCAGGCGATGAAGAGCAGAGTTAGAAGATTGACGCAAAAATCTTGCTATGCTTGTTCATTAATTCCACAGTCAACCAAGGACATATTTGCTTTCTTGGCAAAACCTCTTAAGGGGCCAGAAGGATTACCATCGTTATGTACATTAGCATATATGTACGTAGTTCAAAATCACCCCAAAACAGGAACACATATGATTTCTACCTTATCACCAAGACCAGCAATTAGGACAAATAAAATGTATTTAGGTAGGATGCGCAATTTAGTGGTCAAGGAAAATAACATGATGTATAAAGTTACACAATGTGCAATTTATTCCAACATATCAATCAGCCAACCAGATGGACGGGATGTGGTGAGTATTCATGTGACCAAATTCCATGCACCGGGAGATCATCCGTCCCTTCTGGGATGTACTACGTTTTATGAAAATCACTTGTATGGGATTCCCTATGATTTAGCAGCTACACCGGAGAAATCATCAGCCTTAATTAATGATACCGACATCTTTGATGTATGTATTGAAAGTAAACAAGAAGCTGACCCTAGGGGAAGTCAGAATGTAGGATTTGTGCCGGTTGATAAATGTAAACACCTCATTGATAAGGGAAGTGAGTATGCACAGTTGATATTGACAGGCATACCAGTGATTACAGGCTTTTATTGGTGTTGTGGAGACTATGTTTGGAATAGCCTCCCACCTAAGTTTAAAGGATGTGGAATTTGCATGCTACATGATACGACTTATATAGTGGAACCGGTAGAATATATCAGGACCGATGACACTTCATCTAGAACTAAAAGAGCAACAACAGAAGTAAAGGGATATGTACACCTGAAGAATACGAATCCGGATAAATTGGCTGATCAATATTATGCACTAGAGGAAGGGTATCAAATTTATACTCATTCTCAATTAGTGTTTGCGTCTATCTTTTGGAATACTGAATTACAGTATAATAACCATTATCTCACAGCATTGACAAGACATGAATTGGCCCGAGTCGCTAATGTTACAGCCTCAGCATTTCAGACTATCAGTAGTGAATTGGACTTGATTAAGAGATTTGCTACTGACAATCGTTTAGCTTTGGACGCTTTGACCGCGGATAGCGGCGGCGCATGTGTTTTACTAGGAGACGAAAAATGCACCTATTTGCCATCGGATGCAGAAGGAAATGGCAATTTGACGAACGCAATCAATAATTTGAGAGATATCCAGGAAAGTATTGCTAGAGTTAATAGAAATGCACGAGCAGAGATGGGTTATAGAGGGAATAAACTGTGGGACAATATCATACGTTATTATGGGGGAAATCCTACAGTAACTTGGTTAGTGGGATTATTGGCACCTATTATAGGTCTTGTCGTGATAATAATTGTAATTATGGGTTGTTGTTTCCCGATTTTCCGCGCTCTAATCATGAAATCTGTTTCTTCTGTTTCCAAGACTATACTGGTGCAGAATCCTGTCAGAAACACCTACATCTTCGCTCCACAAGAGGATGCAGACGGTAGTGATTCTACGTCTGTCTCGTCTGACTCATCTGAATCGTCTGATGATCCAATAAACAACGTGGATTAGAGGCGGAGAGACATCGGATTGCTGTCAGAGACTGTGGAGAAGATGATAGTAGTGTGTGATAGTGATAGAGAACTTTGTGTAATGAATATGACCTTAGTTTGATATAACAGTTAGATTAGTTTTTGAGTTTTTATTATTGCATGAATAACGTTGACACTGTATAACATTTTGATTTGAGTTATTTAGAGAATGATATTGCTGTTATGAAGTGAATACATTGGGACCTCAGATTTTTTGTTGTTTTTCGGGTTAGGGAAAATGATGATAGGCAGGGAGAGGTCCATTGGAAGGTCCGATGGGTCGACTAGCCTGAATTTGGACATTATTTTGATTTTATTTTCTGAGTTTTTTATGTATTCACTTAAACCAAATCTTTGTACTGATTTTCTTGAAATTCCTCCTTTTAATTGGCTTGGAGTACCTTAGGTGGCTGCCCGGGGCAGGGGAGCCGTGAGAGAATTTTCCTGTCCAGATTGTTTGATGGATAATAAGAATGATAGCTGCCAGACAGGTTTTTCGCTCTCACACTCCGCAACTTTGTTGTATTGCTACGATTATGTTGTTGTGTGTATATGTTAGACAAAAAAAAATAGGAAAAAGAAAAGAAAAGAAAAGAAAAAGGGGGGATTGTGAGGATATTTTTTATATGATCTGACTTCACACCTAGTGTAAATCACCAAGAGGTCCGTTGCGTGAGAAGGCATGGCAGAGAAAGACCTTTTGTGACCTGTATGCCTAGG
>JAQFJB010326221.1:0-10426 GCA_029874875.1 Naso minor
GAAAGAGAGATACACCAACAGTGAAAAAGAAAAAAATGTCACAGGAAGACAAATATCGATTCAGTTCTCTTTAGGCTACAGTGGCTGTAAATGTTGTTTCCTTTGGCTACAAGAGTTCATGCGCAAAAACAGATAAGAGCCGTTCTCAGAATGAAGGAATAAATGTATTACGAAGAGAGATTACATCTGCATGCAAAGTGATTATAGATGATAAAAATCAGGAAATGCTCATGTGTTTACTCTCTTCACAAAGTTTTTTCCTGGTCATATCTCTGTGGGATGGATGACCGAGTGTTCCACACATTTTTCACCTGTTATCTGGTATCATTTCTTTGCTGTCAGCATGTAGAAACCACTGAGAGAGCAGAAATGAGATTACAGGCCAACAGGATTTTATTAATTATTTCTTAACAACATTTCTGATCGGCTTGAAGGTGTTTATTATAAAATGATTAAACAGCCCAATCAGCATCAAACAAGTCCTTGTAGCTAAACAACTAATCATGTCACCGTGTCACAAAAATGTTTGAGCAGAAGCTGGAGGGGCAAAGGAGGGATCACATCTGCATCTGTAATGTGCATCATCTGCAAATGTCTAAGGGCAGCTGACATTGCACAAGCTTTTGCATCAAACGATCTTTTGATGTGTTTTGGCCTTTCTTACATGACAACGATGGCTGGGGGCCCTGAAACCACAGACATTTGAAACCAGGTTCCAGAGCGCAATCTTTTTTGCGACTGTGTAAACTGGCAAATGGGGAAGCCTGTAAAAGCAGCGCCTACGCTAATACTAATGCTAATGGTAGCGCAAGTCAATGCATTCTGCAATAGCCACGATCAAACTCTGATTAAACACTCTTCAGTGCACCCAAAGCAATTTAATTTGTGGCTGCTTAGGGCTTAACAGCAACAGGAAGTAAACAACTTGGGCAGCTCCGATGGTATGTCATTACAAAGTTACTCCGCCAACTCACAGTCTGGCATGCATTCAATGATTTAGGTTGTTCATGTAAATGCAGATTTTTTTCAAAATGCAAAGGAAAGACTTTTCTGTTGTTTGTACAGCTGCTCACATCTAAACCTGATGTTATTTTCTCATGCTTCTTTACCCTCAGCAGCTCGTTTCTTGGGTTACAGTTCTCACCGACAGACATTTCAGCTCCCGATTGGTGGATTGGAGCACTGCAGGCGCTCGCTTACGCAACATGAATAATTGTGACCCCTCGTCTGTCTAGTCAGACTGTTATTTTGGATTTGGTTCAGGACACGCTGAAGGAGGAGAAACCCTGGTGTGTGAGTCACAGCAGCCACAGGGCAGAGAGGATAACTTTTGACCTGCCTCAGCCTCATGGGCGG
This sequence comes from Naso minor, assembly GCA_029874875.1. Taxonomy (NCBI): domain Eukaryota; kingdom Metazoa; phylum Chordata; class Actinopteri; order Acanthuriformes; family Acanthuridae; genus Naso; species Naso minor. The sequence continues at coordinate 1,357 of JAQFJB010326221.1, forward strand.
AAGTTCAAACACTGATTGCTCAGAGGTGGATTTACCCTGTGATGCCACTGACTGCGGCAGCTGATTTTGTTTCTCATTTTTTGATTGTATTTCACTTCTTCACACTCAGTTTACATCTACAAAGCTGATTTTCTGGTTCTGATACATGAATGAGGTTAGGGGACGATTGTTGTCAAGCTTTACAGGAAACTAAATTGACTGGAAACAGGAAACAAACCAGCATCAATGTCCCATCATTTGTTGACACTTTTCATCCACCCCAGTCTCCTCCTCACAGTCATTTGTTGCTCTGTGTCAGAGAGCTTTGTCACTTAAATGTAAACATATTGTTGTGGCAGCAACTGCTGAAGCGACTGATGCTGTTGAGGAGCATCGCTTCAAGAAAGACGAATGTCTGCCATGTCTGCTCCTGTGACCAAACACAGTGTGGCAAGTTAAAAACAAAGCATTTACCGGTACTGACAAATAAATTAAGTGGATCACTTTCAAGGACAAGTTTGGTATTTTTGACCTTAGACCTTGTTTGCGGGGTGTTTCCCATGGACCTGGAACATACAGACAATAGTCTCACTGATCGGTCAACCGTTGGGCTCACAGAGGCTCATGGCATATTCCTAGTTTCAGTATGCTGTCTTGTGAACTGCACACTTGCCGTGGCTTGGACATAAAAATGATCACCATGAGTAGATCGAGTAGACACAGGACAGTGGTAGCTAATTGTGACAGTGTGGGCTTCTTGCTTCTCGTTGCCGAGGAGGACACTTTTATTTTCAGTTATGTTAGTTTGTCCAGTAACTTTTGAACCTCTGAAGATTGGGAGATCATGTATAAAAATGCCTGTAATTCCTAAATGGTTTAAGGAATTCTATCAATCTAAGTGTTAACAGCTTGTGGAAAAGTAGCCACCACTCGTCTGTCTGTACCATTGCTTCGTGCTGGCTCCCGCCAAGGCGACAGCATCCAACCAAGGCAGTGTTGCTGTAGCTCCCACTGTCCTGCATCTAATGTTACCCACAGTGGTAATGTTAATGTCTAATGGCAAGCAATACAGTTCACAGGAGAATATAAGGAGACTAGGAATACGCCATGAAATTCCCTGTCCCGGAAATATACAATTTTTGTTGTTTTTCCAGCACATTTATGATTTTCCGATGTATGTCCACTGCAGAGCAGCGAGAGCTCACAGGAAAATTGTAGAAAGCTGAATACTGGACTGATCAGTGATATTACTGTGTGCATGTAACAGGCCCGTTGGAAACACCCTGCAAATAGGACCTAAGGCCCAAAATACCGAACTTATCCTTTAAAAATCAACAAGTCTTCAAAGGTACTGTGTGTGGTGTTTGAAAATATTCGACTTCAGGGCACCCCCAACGGTCACATGCAAGCTTTTTCAGACATCTCTGGTTTGATACTGATATGTATACCCTCTGACAATCTATGAGTGTAGTCTTATTTTACATTAACATAAGTTATGTTTCTTAGACGTCTACAAAAGCTTTTCCAGCCAATTTAACTCTTTATTAGGCAGCATTTGATCTCCAGATCATTGAATCTTGACTTCACCCCATCTCTCTTATTCTCTTCCTTGTCTTAATTTCAGAGGAGAATCTCAATGAACCTTAGTCCTCCTGTGGGAGTTGAACCTGCGTTGTATCTCGTCCTTGTGAATGTCATAGCTATTGCAGCTCATTCATCACCACCAACCGATCCATCACAGACTGTCTCGCTCTGCTTCGTATCAGCTCCATGTGTTACCAAAAAGTGGACCTTCTCTCAGTTGTCAGGGTTAGTTAGTTGTCAGTTGAAGATGATAGGGGGGCGGGGGGCTCGACATCCCCACTTTCAACGTCTGTGCGTACCAGAAATGTTGCAGCTGCGGTTACTACATTACTCCAAATCTGTCTCTTTTTGAATGTCTTTGTCAGTATCTCTTTCTAAAGCTGTCTCTCTCTCTCTATCTGCCTCCATCTGTCCAATCTCTCTGACGAATCTTTGCTCTGAGCTACCTGATTGACAGGTAGATGTCAGGATTCGATTGGTTGAAAATTGGTTGGTTCTCCTCTACGTAATCATTTGCCAGATTTTGTTTATCATGGATTAAAAAATGATAGACTGTGATACATGACTACTAGGAAATGTAATTTTTGTAATTTTCTCGGCATACATCGTGAAATAGGTACACATTATAACAAGGGATACAATCCAAAAGGGTTACAAAATGGCGGATTTTTCTTTTCATCTCGACTTCAATATATCTCTCCTGATCTGTGTTTCTATTGTTTTCTGTTCACCAGGACAAATATGTTTTATTTACAGAATCTGAAGCTTTGCTTAGAGTTGAATGAGACTGACTGTATTCACTTTTCAAATTTTGTATTGTATCCAGAGACAGAATTAACTGAGAAGGGACTGAAAATAAAATTCTGCATAAATGAGGATCTGCTGATACGCTGGGCTGGAAACATTGCGTCCTCTGCGTGTGTTTTTAACTCTCTATTCTGATAAGCAGATGGTCTTGTAATTTAAATACCAGATTGGAACATATTTGTAGGACAGTTTTATTGTTTGTAAGGATGCAAAAAATCAAAGCAAAACATCATGTTGCCTCAGAAAGCACCAGTGGAATTCATGCATTTTTAAAGCAGCATTATTATGGAAAGTATTACAACCAGTTCTATCATAATGTCTTACTAGGTTAATAAACTTGTACTTTGTAAATACAGGAAATTGAATTTAAGAATGCTTGAATTGTTTAGATACATTAGCTTCACGGCTCTATATGAATGTTCGTCAGGTGTAGCACTTGTGACAGGAACGCTTTGAGTCCCACTGACTATTTGAATATAAGTCAGAGTTTTATGTGCAAAAGCAACTGAAGATGAAAAATTATAAATTAAAGAATAGTTTGAATGAAACATCAAGAAGCATTTATCTTAATTTGACTGAATTTTGTTCACCTTTGCCAGATGGTACTAATGACGCCTGTAAGTTTGAAGTCGCTGGGTGTTTGTCCCGCAGCAATTTGGAGGTGACATGTCTTGCTCAGAGGCTTTGAGGCAGCAGTTTCTGTGGTTGGTTGGTTGTCGGATTCTTTGCTTCCTGATTTTTCAGGTCAGCCTGCGGCTCCGCTCTCCTCCTTCGCTGACGTGTTGTGAAAAGCGCCCGTGATGTGCGGCGTGTTGAGTCACAGCGTGAAGCGACGCTGACGAGCGCAGACGGTAACCTGACATTTATTTGGCTGCAGATGGGAGCTGTTTTTCGCTTGAATGAGTTGGTTGTAGGAGGAGCTGTCGTCTCGGAAGGCTCGCTCATAAGTGGAGGAGCCATCTTCTTCTTCTTCTACTGTGTCTGTACACGCTTCATGCTTCATTAGTGTTTCCTCCACACTCCCACTCTCATCACTTCCTCTCTGCTGCTCGGCCGTCACGTCTGAGTGTGTCAGCAGCTTGAACTGCTGTGGGAGAGACTTTTCATTTTGCATTTAGAGCTGCCAGTTGCATCTGAGTGATTGCGCACAACCAGATAATTTGGGGTTGATTATTTTCAGTTTCTGTTAATCTGTTGATTATTTTTTTAATAACTGATTATTTGATAATTTTGTTTTTACAATGTTAGAAAAAGCAATAGGCTACATATTTATCCAGAGTCCAGTCTGATGTCACCAGACATCCTCTGTTGTCCAGCCAACAGTCCAAAACCAAAAGGTTTTCAGTTTTAAAAAAATGATAGAGTAAAGCTGCAAATTTCCATCTTGTAGAAACTAATAATTGGTGATATTTCGTGGTTTTGATTAATTGATTGCTATATTAAATTTTAAGACAGCTATTATCATTATCAGAAGCAGAATCTCTTGCGTGGCTTAGTGGTTAGCACTGTTGCTTCACAGCAAGAAGGACCCAGGACCTTTCTGTGTGGAGTTTGCATGTTCTTCCTGTCTCTGCGTTGGTTCTCTACTCTGGCTTCCTTCCACAGTCCAAAGACGTGCAGGTTCACTGGTGTCTCTGGATTGCCCATACATGTGAATATGAGCGTGAATGGTTGTTTGTCTCTAATTGTCAGCCTTGCAATGACCTGGCGACTTGTATAGGTTGTACACCAATGTCCACAGTTTGGCTACAGCCCCCCCATCTGCGCATTGCATATCACATATGTCCAGACTAGCACGGACCTTTGTTTTAGTATAAATAAAACCACTTTCCTAGTTCGGACAAGTCCGCATACGTTAGCAGACGCACAATGCCGAAAGTATGTTTGGGCCTTAAGCAGTTATGGATAATGAATTAATAATGAATGAAAGAATCTCTCACACATCTTGTTTTCCTGGCACATCATACAATGTCTTCAGTACATCAGTATTTGATAGAGGTTTACATTACATCTGTCAGATCAGTGGTAGTTACTTACGTTGATACTGATACTTTTACTGGTTACTAGTACTTTTACTTATGTAAATAATATGGGTGCTTTCTGCATCATGTGTGCCTGATAAATTTTTGATATTCTCATGTTAGATTGGAACTTTCCTGATTGGGATATGGTGATGAGGAAGTACAAGAAGGATTAGTATTTAAATGAGATTTAAATAAGTAGATATAGGCGGCCGGATCCAGGGCTTTACAACACCAGGCAGTGGTCAAGCGGTTTTTATCCAGAGTGTCCACTAGAATCAACACAAATTCAAAGTTCTGACCTGCACGCTAACATACCAAAGATTGTTAATGTGGTAAACATCCTCAGCATTGTCAGCATATTAGCGTTTAGCATTTGTCTCATAGCAAAGTGCACAGTGCCCATGGCATAAAGACTCCTTGGCTTGTTCTGATGACTGACGTGCTGCCTCTTCTCAGCAATAGTTTGTGATTTTTCTGATTTTTTTTTTTTTTCTTGACAGTTTGGTTCTGGTTTGAGGCTCACCGCCTTGCTGGCTTTTGAAAGAATAATTTAGTCTCCTTTTTTTGTTGCTCAAGGAAACTGCAGACTAAAAACAACCTAATGACAGAGTCTGACAGCAGCAGATTAGCATTTAAAGCTGAGAAGAACAGCTGCAGGTTCGAATCTCTCTACAGGGCGTCAGGATTCATGTGCCGTCACCAAGCAAGCCTCTTCTGCTGGTTGAATCCTGAAACTGCTCCCGTCGCTGTCTGCTTTCTGACAGGAGCTCTTGCGGTTGTTAAACAGACCTTTCCCTGTCTTTTCTGTGTCTGATGCTTATTTATTTAAATCGCTTCAGGGAAAAGGAAGGCAAAGTAATTCAACAACAGAGACAAAACCTTTTAACAACGTTTTTCCAAGCAGCCAAACAAATCACCACTCGCCCCACAGTGCCTTCGGCTCGCAGATAAATGGTTTTTCTTCCTGTGCAGAGGAGGCTATTACCTGGACAAGTCCTCCTTTGACGGTTTAATCACTGTGTCCCCCCTTTGTTCCTCAGATTGTTTCTCACACATCAAACTCCTGCTACTTATTGTGTTGGTTGTTTTTCTGTTTCCTGAAATGACTTCATTAAAGTTCAGTTATATTTGTGAAGACAAAGCAGATTGTGACCTGCTATTTATTTTCATATCTGTGTAAATTTAGCTCTCAATTTTCATCAATTTTCAACAATTGTTTTTTTGTTTTTTTTGTTAGTTGTATTATACTTTCCTCTTTTTATTCCGCACTTCACATGACTTTTAAATGCTCAGGAGTTGTTTTAGATATTTTAGGGTTATCTTTCAGGATGAAACAAAATAGAAATTGATTTTAATGCTGAAGTATTGTGGCAGTTTATTTAATGGGATTTTTCAAGCTTGTGCTTGGGTATGTTTGAGGGATAATTATTGTGCTTTCCTGAGAAAGTCATGTTAGATCTTCGATGTGAGTTTTTGCAGTTGTTTGAGACTTTGAGAGTATTTTTTTTATTTTAATGTTCAGGGTTACTCCTAACTCATATGCCTATTTCTGACTGTACAGATTTATTTTGGATTGTTCTAGATTTTAATGTTTGTGTGTATGTGTTGTTGCCATGCTTGCTGTGGGTAAATTTGACTTTCCAGACGGTGTGTTTAGTGTTAAAGATAGAGTTAGTAGCATTTGACCATTGTGGCTTGTAAACACAACATTCAGATTTGGCCCCTCCTGCCGGCTCAATGACAACAGAAGTATCGTAGTGTGTACTTACACTGTACCTATACAGCAAGCTACGCAGAAATATTGTATTTGTTTTAATGGAGAAGTTAATAATTTGACAAGGTAGAACAAGCTAACCGCTGGTCTACATGTCCGACAGAAACCGGCCAAACCTGTATCGCTCCTCATTGTCATCCTCTTCTTCAGTGCTCGAAAGCTGATGAAAGCCAAACTGAGATCTGAGATTCACTCTTGTTCTGGAACGAGCTTTATCAGCTTGACTTTTTACCTCACAGGGCAGTATTTCCTTTTTTCCCCCTGCTATGTGGGCATTTGCAACTCTCTCCAGTATGAATGGTGTCCAGTCCCTGTTTTAGCCACTCTAAACCTCACCTACGCGCTCACATTTACACCCACTCCCCACCCAAAAACATCCGGACTAAACTAAAACATCAAAATACAGGTCGAGGGTGGGGGCTCTGCAGACATAGTCACCACAACACATGCAGGGGTCCACAAGTGATGATTGAGCCAAATTCATTTTGGATAGGTGTTTATTTTGTTTTTAGGAAAATACTGCTGACTCTACCTTTAAGGACTATCTTGGAGGTTTAGTGTCTTTACCTTCAGTTTTTAAAGACTTTTCAAGATTATCATGATTATTCGTGTCTTCTCACTGTCTTTGTCTCAACTGGGTTAAAGTCCGTGTTTCAGAGCTGTTTTAAATATTTAGCATTCACTATATAAGAGACAGGGATTTTGTTTTCTGTATTTGGCTGAAAGTACCTGAATTCCTCTCATGAGAATCTTATGTGATCAAATATGAATCTGTGAGTAAATAAAGTCAGTAATCAGACTGATTTCTTTCCTTCAAGGCTCCATCAGTTTGTCCCATACATATGTTCCTGCCCTTTTTTCTTCTGAATGATCTTAATTCACAAAGTCGTCCATCCAGATGTTTCTATTCACCTGCAGTGACTCAGCCCAGAGTGTTGATTTTGACACATGGCTTTCTGAGACTTTATAAGCTTGATAAAAACACACGCTGTGCAGTTCCAGGATTTCTAATGTGACTGTGATATCCTACAAACTGCGAGTCCAATCTCAAGCCTGCGCTTTGTGTCTCAACAATTTGATCAATTTGATGTTTGGATGTCTGTTTTTTGCCGATGGTATCTTTGCAGACGCTTTGTCAAGTTTCCAGTTGCTGACTTGAAACCCGGTCTGGATTAAATCATGATGTCTTGGGTCTTGAATGCAGCACCAGTCCCGTAACATATGTGTGTTGGACTGAGTGCTCACACACACACACACACACACACACACACGAGTCCTGATGTTTCCTGCTCCGGGCTGCACATGGTCGCAGGACGCTGGGTCAAAATCAAAACGTGTTGCATCGTTTCTCTCCGACCCTCGGGATGATGATGTCACAGCATGTCGTCGCTAACGTTGTTCTTCCCGATTATCATCAACTGGCTCCTCAGATCGTCTCCTCATGTATCTTTGTGGCAGGCGAGCGTCGCCGTGACATTTTGGGGTTAAGCTGTGGGAGGACGTCACTCCCCGCCTGCCACAGAACGTGATGCTCGCTGACAGGCATCTGCCGACACCGAGACGTTGTTCAGCCGTCACGTTGAGCTCAGCAGAAGCTCACTGCTCGTAAGAGAACCGTCTGGTGGATGAAGACATGACTGATGTCCTTTGGGAGCTGAAAATCTGAGCTGGAGATTACAGGTTAAAGATGTTTGTTAGTACACAGGAGTAGGCGTAAGATACAAGGCTTATCCTGGATTTCCAGGGTTATCACTGACCTTTCAAGTCTTTGAGGCTCACTATTTCTCTCAAGCACTTCCAGAGATATTCATGACTCTTCATGCTTATTCTAGTCTTCAGTTTTGTTCCAGGTTATTCTTACATTTTTAGCATCATTGCCATCTTTTCAGGTGTGGTTTAACATCGTTATTCCAGACTTTTCAGGCGTAATCGTAACTTTTTATTGACACTTTCGTAATATTTGTGAGGAATATTTAAGGCTCACTTTCGAGTATTTCTGAACATTTCTATTTTGCTGTTAAACTTCCCAGCATTTGAGTTGACTTTCCAAGATCATTGTGAACTTAAGTCAATTCAAGGCTCGTCAAGGCTGCTACCAAATTAACAAGTTTATTCTTGAAAACATTACGTCTGACTTTTGTTTTTTCTGAGATTTTCAGTGTCTTATGAAGCAGTAATTTAACATCATCATGAAACAATGCAGAAAAGCAAGCCGATAACTGATTAATAATACAAATAGTAAGCCAATTTAAAGTGGAAATGAAACACACTTTTGCAGGATGATATTTAATATTTTGTAATTACACAGTCATGCAGCTAAAAAGTGACAGCTGATTTTAAACCCTGAAATGTTGAAGTTTAAACTAGCCAAAGGTGAAAATCGTATTAGATTTATATTTAATTGTTCATTCTTTGGGTTCTAATTTGAGCTCAGGACACTAAAACATCTTTGATTTTAGTGATGACATTTAACAGCAACTTGAGTTCAGGAACATGGTGTTTCAGTGTTAAAGGAGTTTTTTTAAACATGTCTCAGCTTCAGTCAGATCTGTTCTCCGTCCCATCATCCTCTGCAGCTCTCCCTCAGCGCTGATGCTCACTGGTCCTGACAGCACCCTCCTGCTGATTGGTCCACTAACCCCTCTTCCCCCTCTCCTCCAGCGATCCTCCCGCCTGACTGCAGATCAGCTGAAAACCTGCTGCCTGTCATCACACAGTCACTTTCGCACAGAGAGAGACTCTGAATGAACAGTTCACTTTCACATGCAGTTGATGTTTGGCGGGTTCAGCAGTGGATCCTCATTTATCTCAGAATAAAGATGAAAGCATCAGGAACACCAGCGACGTCACAGTCAGTAAACAGAGCAGAGTCAGATTTCTGCTGTCTTTGAACAATCAGTTT
>JAQFJB010326312.1:0-10414 GCA_029874875.1 Naso minor
GGATTTGACTGTTTTCCAAAACATCTTGGCATCAGAACCGCAGGTTGAAAATTCATCTTTGAAGTAATTCATTTTGGCTTTCCTAATCGCCTGAGTGGTTTTGTTTCTGCATTGTCTGAAGGCAAGCCAGGCGACAGCCTTCTGTCAGAAGGTGTTTTTTTGACAAATCAGAACAGCCAAGTCATGGGAGAACCAGGGGCTGCAGTGATTCTTGGTCCAGAATCTTTTAAGTGGAGCATGTTTATCAATAATACGACTAAATGTATTCTTGAAATAAAACTAGGCGTCATCAATAGCGGAAAATTAATTGATTTGATCCCAATTCACTGCTGCAGTGTCACGAAGAAAGGCATCCACGTCAAGCTTGGTCACTAGAGAGTGCTTGGTCACAATCACTGGCGGGCAACTGATCGAGGAGCCAGAACGGATGCATGTGATGGCACAATGATCACTTAGATCCTGACAGAAGACTCCAGATTGATAATTAGATGGAGAGTTAGTAAGGATGATGTCAATCTTTGTGGCAGATGAGGGAGATTTCAGGTTGAGCCTGGTGGGCTCTGAAAAAATTTGAAAGAGGTTTAAAGCGTCAAATTGCTGTGTAACTGTGTCTGGGGGATTGATCATGTCATAGTTTAGGTCACCCAAAAGAACAAACTCTGAAGAGATGTGTGGGGCCAGGAGTTGATAGCAGACAGAAAGAGAGAAATTTGCAGACAGTTTAAGCTTCAGAACTAACAGTTCAAATAGCTTAGGAACAGATTTAGACAGTATAATAGAACATTGTAGGTGGTCTTTTACAAAAGTATCTACACCACCTCCCTTAGTGGCTCTATCCTGATGAAAGACATTATAACCTGGTACAAAAATATCCAGATCCGAAACACATTTCTTAAGCCATGACCTAGAAATTGCAAGTACATCAGGATTTCCAGTATGTACTCAAGATTTTAGAAGATCAAGTTTAGGTAGCAGGCTATGAATGTTGACATGTAAGAAACCCAAAGATTTGCGTTAACAAAAGTCATTAAATGACAGATTGGAGACTGCTGGATTATCAGGGGCAGGCCCCAGGTTGGGTTGAATGTTACCAGAAAGAAGTAGTATGAGAATAATAAACAAGCGCCAGAAACCAGTACAAAAACTATGCCTTTGTTTATCACAGGGGGTTTGGCTTGAGTTAGAGAGGAAGGGACAGTGAACTGCTGCATTAAAATGTATGAATACAATGGGAACATATTACAGACAGAGAAGGAAGTCCAGTAGTCCAGTAGAAGAGACATCTGTGGACGTTAAATAGAAGTCCAACGTGCCCCCACAAGGGCGAGTGATAGCTGGCTCACATGAGTACCTGCTGGTGACACAGGGAGTCAGTGCCAGAGTGTGTAAATAAATAATAAACAACATGAGCCAGAAGGCCATTGGACTTTTTGTTATGGAATACATGACTACGGCAGTTAATAGCACACAAGTTCAGCACAGAGAATAGTTCAATCTGAAAAGCAGGTGCTATAGCAGCAAAAATAATCGGGTCCTAAGCAGAGTGTTGCGGGTCCTCCAACAGCTGGAGCCTGACACCAGTAGAGAGGCAGCACACCATCAAGACAGCGTCAAGTCTGTGTGGGCATGAGTTGTGATGTAGGATGAGTACTCCATTCAGGATCCAATGGAGATATGGATCCCACTCCAACCCTACGTCACCTGGAGCAGGGAGGGACGAACCAGCATAGCACAACAGCAGGGAAGCCAGCCAGCTAGCCAGCTAGCCAGCTAGCTGTCTAATGTTAGTGGGTAGCTGCAGAGATGTCAGGTGTCCTCCAACAGCTGACTGCGGTCGTGACTTCGAGCAGGAGCCGGATACCGGTAGAGAGGCAGCACACCGGCGAAAACAGGATCAGGTCTCTGATGGAGCGGGGAGGGAAGAGTCGGTGTGGCACAGCAGTAGGGAAGCTAGCCAGCTAGCCAGCCAGCCTGCCAGCATCAGCCAGTAGCTGCTGTGTGGGTTTTAAAAGTTATTAAAACACGTAGCAGGTGTTTCCACATACAAGAGTGTGCTTTCTTACATGAGCACAGCTGCTGCTAACTCTGTACATTTGGTTTTAATGCACTTAGTTGCACATCTTATTAGTTTCACACATGTGCATGCCTCTATATTTGTAAGGGCAGACTTCAAAGTCATAGGAAATCAGAAGACAGATCTCCAGTTAGTTTCAGTGATAACTGTTGAGAATGAAGACTATAACATTGCTTCTAAAAGATGAATTGCTGTTATATATTTATTATCCATTTTTAAGGCTGTGAATGCTACAAACATTTTCAATTCACTTCAATTCAGCTGTTGTAGAGGCAGAAATCATCAGAACTAATGCCAGTGTCAGGCTACATCATATTTTTATTTTCAAAAAAGCACACTGTGTCAGGTTTATGTCATGACTTGGCATTGGATCCATAGTTGCCATCTTTTATGATTTCCACATAAAGCAGTGGCAGGGACTTCACTGTTCCACCTGAGATCTTGCCATGTTACATCAGCACATTATAGGCTAGACAACTCTGTGCTGCAAAAGCTCAGCTCCACAGAAAGTCAAAAGAGGTAAAACTATTTCTGACTTGTTTTGAGGAGTCTCACATGCTGCGTTGGCCGTCTTCCACTGTCACACACTGCACATGATTCATTGCACCTGACACCCCACACCTGTTGAGTCAGGCCAGATCAGTGTGTAGTCTCAACATCAAACAAATAAAACCACAAATAATTATGGCTATTAACAATTTTAGTAGGTGGAAAATATGTCCATTTGAAATGAGGGTGGAAAGACCCTTTTACCACAAATTCTTAATGTAATGTTAATAAAATCAAGCTAAATTAAGTAACCCTCAAATAACCATTTGAAACAATTAAGACTGGCCAAATTTAATAATCCAGAAATTTCTTCACCATGAAGGACTGAAGCTTTGTGGTCCTCCTGACAAAGAAGTGAGAGCACAAACAGTACGATGGAAAAGGCTCTGCTTGCACTACATTTTCTCACTCATGTAATCAGTCTCAAATTATTGAAAAGAATTGCTGTGGGCATGCCTTAGGTTTGAGTTTATGATAACATAGCTAACCATGACTGAGCCTCATCCAGAGACACAGCAGGAACATCAGACTGGAGAAGGCCCTCACTGGAGCTATAGCAATCAAATAAAGCCAAACAATTTTAATGTTCTGGATTAAGAGTAAGCAAACAGCCAGAGAAAATACAGCCTTTGCTGTATATAACCTCAATGCATAATTGTTGTGCTGAATGTCTGTGTCTGGGTGCTGCTGAAAGTTAGGAAATCAGGGACTGAAATATTCATCATTGAGGCTTGTTAAAACTAAGGGACTAAGTGAATCAGACACCAACATTGGTCCAAGAACTTAAAGAGTCATGCCACTTGGACATTTTATTTTTTCAGTATACTATGAAATTTTGGCTGGTTAGTTGTTGTTCATTCGAGAACCCCCACTTAGAGCTGCAGCTGTAACTTTTGCTAACATTAGCTGTACCATGAGACTCCTAAGGAATCAACTCAGCTGCCCCCTGCCCTCCCTGTTTTTGCTCTGGTGCGCGTTTCATTCTGTCTGTTGCCTCTCTCTTTTAAGTCTAGTTTGAACTGAGACCAAACGGTTGCAGGGAAAGTTGGTCTGTCTCAGCTGATCACTTGCGGACACTCTGTTGTTGGCAGAGGCGAGTCAGAGCATGCTGAGATAATCAGCTCGTACTGACGTCACCTGTTGCTAAGAGGCGCAGCATAGACCAGCCAATCATGACAGAGAGTACGTCACTGATTGGGCAAATAGAACAGGAACGATAGGATTTGTACCAATTCTGACTACAGAGGCATGATGGGAAAGCGCAGAGATCTCGCCCGCCATACTCTCAGAGCACATCACTAACTAACAGCTGTCTGCAGTAGAACAAAAAAAAAGTTATTGATGTTTACCCCAAAGCTACCAATTGCAGCTTTAAATTCCATTGATATCATCTGATGTTAAAGCTGGGGCTGCTGAAACTGTAGAAACTATCAATCCCAAGCTCGATTTTAAAAGTATTAAACTGAAAAATCCCAGCCCCTCAATCTGAGTCTCCCTCCACAGCCACAGTCGTGTTGGCTCTTTTTTTTTCTTTTTTTTCTTGAGGGATCCGACCTCTTTTTGGTTGTTGCCTTTTCCAGTTCGGTCTATCTTGTTTTGCTGTGTTTAGCAGTAGAAGCTGCTGGTAATGGAGAGTGTGGCTGCATTCTCTCTGTCATTCTTCTCTGTTTGACTGTCAGCTAAATACTTCTTCTATGGTCTGCTCTTCCCGTGTGAGTTTGTCTGGTAGCCAGCAACAGATGTTACACCACCCCAAACAAAGTAGAGGAAAAATACACTGGAAAGACATAGAGACGGGAAGACAAGATAAACTGATTTTAGATGGAGGAGAGATTGGACTGAGGAGAGTCGAATGAAGGAAAAACAGGAAAAAGACTGATAAAAGTTGCTACTGAACAAGTCATCAGTATATATCTGTAATTAAAAGTAATGCCTGATTTAATAACCATGGATAGGTTAAAATGGTTGAATTATTCATAACCTTTAATTCAGAGCACCTTCTTTCAAATTAGACTGCATTTTTTTCAATGCAACTACATTTGTGTTAAGTTTTTTAAGAGCTCTTGAACCCCAAGTGCACGACTCAGACTCTGGGATCGAACGTTCAACACCTTTAATGTACAGAAAAAATGTACAAAACACTCCAGGGGCTGACGAACGTCGGGAGGAGTTTGAGAGCGAAGCAGGCTGAGCTGAGAGCGGAGCAGGCAGGGCTGAGAGCGGAGCAGGCTGAGCCGAGAGCAGAGCAGGCAGGGCTGAGAGTGGAGCAGGCTGAGCTGAGAGTGGAGCAGGCAGGGCAGAGAGCGCTGATCTGAAGTTGAGAGGAGAGGCAAAAATTAGTCAGGCTAGACAACAATCAGGTTAGATAAGGAGTCGAAGTCATGTACATTACCACAAGGCATAACGGACGATTTGACAAAAGCTGGAAGTAAATTCCGGGATTAAATAGGCGGATGGCAGGTGAGTCTTGATGAGATGATGAAGAACCGGTGTGCCAACAGAGTGTCAAGGGAGGAGAAACTCAGCTGCCGTGCTCACGTAGCAGGCCTAGGGGTGACAGACACAAAAACACACATCAAAGAGGAAACACAGGGGAGCAGGGAACACAGGACACATAAGGGAAGGGAAAAGTCTGCTGATCCCAACACCTATAGAATCTCCCTAGAATCTGTACAACCTAAACTAAATGGTAAAGTATGTCAATAAACCATAAACATTGGTTAAAAGTGTTGAAATTGTGTCAGAAATAAGAAATTACAAAAATCTGAATTGTTTTTCATCATATTTTACTAAATAAACATTCAAAACATTTTCATACAAAAGATTTCTGAATGTAGAAACATAAACAAAACACTTCTGAGCACTCCATTAATGATTTGAACAATTTTCCTTTTGTACTCTTTGAGATGTGATCATTTTTACGAGCAAAGGCGTTTTGCTACTTTCATCTGCAATAGACATATTTCTCCAGTGCTAATCCAAAACAATTCTGAATGTAGAAACCTGAACAAAATATTTCTCAACACTAACATTCTTTGAACTATGTACAGTTTTTAGTTTTTATCTTTTCATTTTTATAAGCTGGGAGGTGCAAGGCCATTGTAAAAGTCATCATAGCAGTTGCTGTCAACAATGACACACAGGGGCACTCTGCAAACCCTGCACTGGAATGGTGTGTTTCTCCCACACAGCTTGCACTTTCTGCACCCCACTGTGGCCTTCTTGGAGGGATCATTACATGTAGCAATTGCTATGGCTGTGTGATGGCACTGCTTCCCCTGTGGAGGTGCTGCTGAGAGGGTTAGCAGAGGGGAGCTCCTGGAAAGCCTGGTGCGTCATAGGCTGCTCACCTCTAGAGGCAGAAAGCTGCTTGTGGAGGATGTAACTGTTTGTTGCAGCAATGTCCAAAAAGTGGTGGAAAATTGTCTTGTACCACTTTGTGCTCTTCCTGCATGTAGATAGTATCCAGTGAGCTGGTCAGAGAGGTTGACCCCGCCACCCCATGAAGCGGCTGTGGTCCCCAACACTGGTCGGTCTTGGGGTTGCCACCTTCTCATCCAGCACTGGTCTTCCTCCCTCTCATCACTGTCTCACCCAAGTATGCAGTGTGGACTGTGGAGCACACAGACCCCTCTCTTGTGTCCTTCCACTTTACGGACAGCAGCTGCCAATCTCTGATCCACTGTATGGTGGTCCCTTGGTGATATCCTTGTCAGGGCATTCGCTGTTGTTGTTGGGGTTCCCACTCTGCCTGCCCTGTAGGTTCCACAGGCTCCAAAACCAAGGTCCCAGAGATGCCTGAGAAGTGCTGGGCTGGTATAAAAATTGTCACAATAAATGTGATAACCGGATCGCAAGAATTCTTTTTTTTTTTTCAACACTTTTTATTGTAATTTTCCAATATTTAACAATGACAGAAAGTAGACTTCAACAAAGCAAAGATAACAGTCTTACAATCATGTGTCAACAAGTCCCCAAGCCAAACCCACCCACCCATTTTGTGTTTGTATAGTGAATTCTATGAAGAATCTTACATTGTATCAGGCCGTGCCGGGCACAGATGGAAGAAGTATGGACTAACTTTAGAGCTGCTGACCACTGTTGATCTGTCAGCACCATGGACAGGTCACTCTCCCATGCAGTCCTGGTTAAATTGAGAGGTTCAAACATGGTTGATCCAAGTAAGTTATACAGCACTGAAATACATTTCTTTCGTTTGGGGCTCACTGCTAGCAAGGCTTCCGTCAGGGTTTCCGGAGGCCGATTAGGGAAGTGAGGAAAGTTCTTTTTGACAAAATCTCTGGTTTGGAAAAAGCGAAAGAGGTGGGAGCCTGGCAAATGAAATTTTGATGATAGTTCTGTAAAAGACGAGAAGATATCGTCTGTATACAGGTCTTTAATGCTGATGATACCTTTGCTTTTCCAGATTTTGAATGCAGGGTCCATGTTAGATGGTTTAAAGGCATGGTTCTGTAGAAGTGGGGAGAGGATAGAGGGGCTCTGTAGTCCGAAATACTTTCTAAGTTGGCTCCATATTTTCAATGACGCAGAGACAATTGGGTTTGCTCTCAAAGTGGATATAGGAAGAGGAAGCTGGGAGCATAGGACAGAGCGTAGACAGAGGTGTGAGGTTTCTTTTTCCAAATGTACCCAGGCAGGGGGGGGATCACAAGAATCGTCCATCCAGTATAGAATTTTCTGCACGTTAGCTGCCCAATAGTATCTTCTAAGGTTAGGGAGCGCAAGGCCGCCATCGCTTTTGGGGGATTGTAATATTGCCTTCCGAAAACGAGCCAGCTTGTTCCCCCATAAAACCTTAGATATTATCCCATCTAATTTATCGAAGAGTGATTTAGTAATGTATATGGGGATGTGCTGGAAGAGGTAGAGGAATTTGGGCATCACAACCATCTTAATCAGATTCATCCGACCCGCGAGAGATAATGGTAAGGCGGACCAGCGCTCGAAGTCCCTTTCAGTCTTTTCAACTAGCGGCCGAAAATTCGCATTGAACATGCCGGACATAGAGTCAGTAATGAGTACGCCTAGGTATCGAAAGCCATTGTCAGCCCACTTAAATGGAGCTACAGAGCGGGGGAGCTGCTTGGACAGTGAATTGATTGGGAATAGTTCACTCTTATGATAGTTTAGCTTATAGCCTGAGTATGCACCAAACTGCTCCAGGATGTTAAAAATCATGGGTAGAGAAATAGTTGGATTCGAAATGTGCAAGAGCAAGTCGTCCGCGTACAACAAGACTTTATGTGTGGTGTTCAGACGAGTGATGCCTTCAAAACCTTTCTCAGAACGCAGCCAGATAGCCAAGGGCTCTATCGCGATGGCAAATAAGAGAGGGGACAATGGGCAGCCTTGTCTTGTGCCTCTCTGGAGGCAGAAGGGGGGCGACAGAGTGTCGTTTGTTTGTACTGAGGCTCTGGGGGAAGAGTACAAGAGTTTGACCCAGAGAATGAAATTGTTGTCAAAGCCAAATCTATCCATCACCTCATAAAGAAACCTCCACTCTATCGAACGCTTTTTCCGCGTCGAGAGATACTACCAACTCAGGAGTCTTGGAGCTCGTCGAGTATATGATGTTTAACAAACGCCTGGTGTTATGAGAGGATTGTCTGTTTGGCATAAAACCCGTTTGGTCCAGCGAGATGATTGCAGGTAGTGCTCGTTGAAGACGAAGGGAGAGAATTTTAGAAAGAATTTTGAAATCTATGTTTAAAAGCGAGATCGGTTGATAATTCTTGCAGAGTAGTGGGTCTTTCTCTTTTTTCAGAATTAGAGAAATAGTGGCTTCTGACAAAGTATAGGGCAGATGGCCAAGCGAAAACGCCTCATTATACATATCTCTAAGCACTGGGGAGAGGAGATCTGAGAAAGATTTGTAATACTCGGTAGTGAAGCCATCTGGGCCCGGCGATTTATTACTTTATAGTGATTTAATGGCTTCCTGTACTTCAGCAGTTGTTACTAGTCCTCCTAAACCCTTTGCAACTTCATCGTCTAACCGGGGGAAGATAATGTCTTTAAATGCATCGTGTGGAATCGACGGGTGATCAGAGGTGTAGAGGTCGGCGTAGAATTTGGCGAAGGTTTCATTTATTTTAGCTGGGTCAGTATAGGTCTCTCCTTGGCTGGAGCTAATGGCCGAAATTAGTCTTGAAGACGCTTCAGCTCTGATCTGATGAGCCAGAAGTTTCCCAGCTTTATCCCCAGATTCAAAAAAACGCTGTCTAGATCTGAGTATTTGCAGTTTAGCTTTCTTTGTCGATGCCAAGTCAAAATCTGTTTGTAGTCTAAGTATAGGTTAAGTATAGTATAGGTCTTTGTAGAGGTTAGGGTCCGGGTTGAGTGCATATTTGTTGTGAATGTCTTTTATCTGTTGTATCAGTTTCGTCAGATACAGTGTTTCATCTTTTTTCAACTTTGAGACAAAGGAGATTAACTGGCCTCTGATAAAAGCTTTTGAGGCCTCCCACAGCGTTCCTCTTCTAGTTTCCGGTAGATCATTCAGTTCCAAAAACAATGTAATTTGGGAGCGGATAAATTGTTGATAGGAATTTTCAGCTAGTAATGTGGAGTTGAACCTCCACTGTCTAAAAGGTTTGACCTGTGTGCGAAAGTTAAGGTCAAGGGAGGTTGGGGCATTGTCCGATATGACAATGCTGTGATAGTCGCAGGAGTTGACATCGGAGAGGAATCTATTGTCTAGGAGGAAGAAGTCTATACGCGAGTAGGTATGGTGAACTTGTGAGAAAAAAGAGAAAAGTTTAGTTGTGGGCCATTTGCGCCACCATGGATCTGTTAGCCCAAGCTGTTCCGCAAAAGTGTTGAGGGCCTTAGCTGATTTGGTTAGAGAAAGTACCTTGTTAGAGGATCAATCGAGTAACGGGTCTTGGACTAGGTTGAAATCTCCGCCCACTATTATATAGTAGCCATCGATGTTTGGAAAAGAAGTAAAGAGTTTGATTATAAAGGCACTGTCATCATAGTTAGGGCCGTAGACGTTAGCTAGAATTACTGGAACATCTAGTAGCTTGCCAGCAACGATGATGAAGCGGCCTGCAGGATCTGCAACAGTTTTGTGAGTTTCAAAATGGATGTTTTTACGAATTAAGATAGCTGTGCCCCTTGCTTTCTCATTAAATTTCGAATGAAACAGATGGCCAATCCATGTTCTTTTAAGTCGCGGCACCTCTCTGTTTTTTAGATGAGTCTCCTGAATGTACAATATATCCCCTTTGAGTTGTTGCATGTGAGCCATAACTCTACCAAGTTTTGTAGCATTCCCCACTCCCCTCACATTCCAAGAGACAAACCTGAGAGTATCATATATGTTAGTCATACTTTACCTATATCCAGCTAGTTTCGTATTATTGCGGGCTGAGGCCGTAAGTAATCCTTGAAGAACAGAGCCATCCATTTCTGACTGTCACAAAATTGTCATGTGATTGAAAAAAAAAATTCACTAATAATTCATAGTAGCTTTCTCTAATTTTTGGTTCTGAAAGTTGGATTCCCAATTCAGTTCTACTCTTATGATCTCAAGACAGCCTCAAGATATGTTTCTTATGCTAAAGGTGCATTCAGTAATTCTGAAATAAAAAATAGATTTACCAATGGAAAAATTCATATTGTGGTTCTCTATCCATATTCATGACTAGTTCTCTGCTTACAGCATATGGTGTGAAGATTTTAATTAGCTTGCCCATCTTGAATTAGAGTTTATATACTAGCTGCAGGATGCTCCTCCTTAAGCGGCCATTTTGATACTGCATGACC
>JAQFJB010326352.1:0-10410 GCA_029874875.1 Naso minor
ATAAAATCTTACAAAAAAAAAAAAAAGTAATTCTGTTGGTTATATACCCCGTGCTCATTTACTGTAAAACCTGTAGTACATAAAGAGATAATGGGCACGCACACACATGCACGCACACACACACAAACACAGACTTACTTTGTCGGATTTGTCCTGAGAGAAGGGGTTCTGTCCAGGGTCCTGGTCTATTCCTCCCCCAATACTGAAGCCCAGGATCAGATTTTCTCCATGCTGCAGCTTCTGGATCTCAATTCGTTCCTGTTTAACAGAAACAAGATCAAAATCAGATCAATCCTCACAGGGCATTACAGAGCCAATTCAGAAACCTCTACATCAGTTTTGTTGAAACAACTTCCTTTACATGACTGCTCTATTTGATTGAAGAGACTCCAGTTCTCACAGCACTAGAGGAACAATCGTTTTTGTTGTGGAGAAGATTTACAGTCAAACTTTAATTCATCACTCAAAAAAAAACAAAAAACAAACAAACAAAAAACCTCCATCACAAATCCTGAAATTCTTTGTTGGTTCAAAACAAAAAAAGCCCAAAAATCCTTTTTTTCAGTAAATGTGCCATCATGTCATAACAGTTGCTTACTATAGCTGCACCAGAAATTTTATTGTGTATTGAAAATTTTTAAAAAAACAATTGTAAATTTCTACTGCTAGGAATCTCTCCATTTAAACAACCACAATGTTCAAGAAGTTATTGCTTTCAATGTTAAACAACCACCAGTGCCATTATGTGTGACATGCCTCTGACATAAATCTTTACATACAAGATAATCTATTTAAGTTTATGTTATGTTTAGTCATCTGGTATTTCCTCAGAAATTATAGCTGCAGGCTACTTAACAAAATGCAACATTACCTTGACTGAAATTACAGATTTCTTTGGGTTTCAGCAAGAAACATTTGAGATAATATAAACGCACAACTCCATAAAATATAAAACATAGGTCCAGTCATTTTTAAATATAATGTCTTTATGTATTTACACTCAATTTATAACAAATTGCGTTTGTAAATTATGATAAAGTGCAACAGTTTTGAAACTGCTGTGCAAATGCAAAGCAAGAGCTTTTATATCAACTCAACTTATTAATGTTCAGCTTGCCGCTGATTTGAAAACAGGACAATGAGCGAATGCAGCACCAGCTCATCCACCACAGACAAACTTCAGATCACTGAGTTGGATTTCAGCAGGCTGTTCCCTAGTAGTTGGAGTCAACGCTGGAATTTCATCAGCGCTTGCCCTTGACACTGACAAGCAGCTGCAGGCTTACTAACCAGATGGATGGATGGCTCTGACAGAAGGACTCCTCACAACACTCCTCAACACAAAGAATGCCTGTGTGTCCGATCATGAATAACTAGACGCTCACTGAGGGTTGTGGCTGATACAATGAAGTCTAACAAGGTCTGGAACTTTAATCATGCCGAGTTAAGACAGTCAGCTGGCAAGTAAGAGGAAACTGTAGTAGTAACATGCCAGAAATATTTTTGAGGTAATTTAGAGAATTTTTCAAGCAAGGAGCTTGGAAAAGTTGTAAAGTAGGTCATTCAGTAAGAGTGAAGAGTTTTAAATAAATAAACGTAAAAGAAACCTGTTCTGAAAAATGTTCATCTCATGTGTTTAAAGTTGTCGTATGCAGTTCATACTTTGGTAAAATAAGTGTTAAACAGCTCTACATGGGTCTCCTAGTCTCTGTTTTGCAGTAAACAGAAAATATATTTGTGAAATCCTCTCTTCTGATTGGACGAGAGTGGACACTTAATTTTTTGGAGAAGAAAAAAATGTAGGTACCACTTACAGCACCTTTAAGTAATAAATAAATCAACTAAAGTGAAGGCTAATGGGCTGTTGTATTGTGACATACTGCCAATAATAATTCCAAATATCACTTTCAGTATAAACAAACCCATAAAAACGACCATGAGGAAAGTGTCTGTAGCTGGAAATGTTACAGTGAAGAAGTTGACCTGCACACATTGCTTACCTGCCCTCCAAACGTCACAAAAATAAACACCAGCTTTCCCTGTTATTTCCATCCTTTTTTTAAATTTTAAAGATCTGAAATAACGATCATTTCGCAGCATTTGAATGCAACGCAAAAAAAAAATCAGTACAATTCAACCGTATCGATATATCCTGTAACTTTGTCCGCTGACCAGGAAGACTGAATCACACTGATGGTGACGCCCTTCTGTGAGAGAGGCAAGACATTTCCCTGCCTTTCATTTACCAGTCAGCGACAAAATGTTAGCTTCAGTTTGTATCTCACGTCAAAATCAGTTAACGTTACTGACGCTATGACTTAACGAATAAACGTTATTTGATTAACTTCAAGTTACGTTTTACAACGCGAAAAATGCCATCATGTGCCCACAGGGTCCACTTCAGATACAACGAAAGTAATACAACAGTTAATAAGTTCTAGCTAGCTAACGTTAGTGACACTAACATGGCTAACAACGGTTAGGTTAGCTAACGTCAGTTTAGAGTTTTGTGCCGAAACGGTGATGAGTCGTCGGACCAGAGGTTGAACAATAGAGTCTCGCTGAATGAAAACAGCCGTAACGTTGCTCCCAAACTTACCACAACAGCAGTCACCGGCATTCCTGGGACGGCCATGATGTCACCGCGATGTTTTCGCTAAAACACGAAGAAACTTTTAACAACTGTTAGCGCAGAAGTCACAAAAAAAGGAGGTCTTGACGTTGGGACAACCTCCTTAATCACGATAAGTAACAGCAGGATGATCCCTGGCTGGAAAGCAACAGCTCCCGGATGACGTCACCTCACCGCCTTTCTTATCAGCCGCGCGCGTTTTGTTGCACGGTGTAGCCAGGCAGGGCGGGGTTTAACGACTGGCCGTCGCCCTCTCGACTCTGCAGACACACGCGTTACTAATCGAACTCTCCAAGTGATTGTTTGTCTTGTGAGTATCACCGGGACAAGAGTGTGCGGTTTCCTTAAAAGGAAGTGACAGTTACCTTCTTTGATCCTGAGGAGTTCATCACGAGCTTGAGTGAATATTTCTGAGATACTGACACGGTAAGTCTTACAGTCCTTCTTTAAAATATAAGGCCATAAGTTTTTTCTTCCACTTACGTTTAGTTTTGATAAATTTTATTATTTACCTTTACTGTTTTGGTATAGGAAATTTTTAAAAAAAGTATATATTTTATTTATTTTATTGTATTATTATTATTATTATGCTTTGTAGGGCCATTTTTCACATTTCATGAACACTGCTCATTGCTAAATTGGTTTGTTTAGCTATAGTCTATAGAGTCCAAATACCACTATGAGGGGTAAAAAATAAATAAATGAACTTAATTTTCAAAAATGAACACATAAAGTGAATTATTTAATTAACTCCTAAGAAATATGTTAATTTTGACTTTATCATCTCAAATAGGCTACAGTGAGATAATCATGGAAAGTGTTCATTTTTAACTCTCAAGTGTCCATCTATCTGTTTTTCCTGACTGTAGCAGGACTCCATTATTACTCGATTTGCACTTCTCTTCAAGTAAAATGACAGAGGAGTGGGACACTAGGCTGCCCAGTGACAGAACTGTGTAGCCTATTGTATTTAAATGCAATTTTAGGATCTAGGCAATTGTTAAAGTTATAACTCCACCTGAATCTATAATTATTCCCACAGATTACTTTGCATATGAAGACAAAATTCAAACTGTGAAAACTGCTTTATTTGCTTACAGCCTCTTGACTCTGCTGGTGTTCTGCCACTAGATGGAAGTGTGTAATAACACAAGTGTTGTGTATGCAGAGCTTACAACTGATGCCATACACAACCATACTCCACATAAAGTGAGGCAGGGGAGGAAGAGGATGACAGGGGGCAGGGAACTGCTCAGAGGCAGAGCAGCGACTGAAATCTTCCAGAATCAGTTAAATGAAATGTTGTGTCCCTGATTTGTCCGTCAAAATCACACATTTCTCTTGGTCACAACTGCAGACAGATGGCAGAGTGATATCAGTAATATGCCATAAAACTGGCTGCAGAAAAGCTACAAATGGAAACCATTACAAACCGGACATTTTTCAAAGGCAATTTATTAGCTAAATCATTTAACAAAATTAGATGCTCTTTACAGATTTATCGTCCAGCCATAGGCATGATGTGAAATGCGCTGTGACCACATGGCCGAGATGCTTTATAATGCTCATCTCTAGTCGCACAAAACAAATTCTCTGAAGCCACTCACAGTAAAAATGAAATGTTATGTTTGGGGAAATACTTTAACGTCAGGAAGCTGTGAAAAGGGGGATTTACCACACCTGTATGTTTCTTCCCCATTAACAAGTTTGACCAGTATTTGCTTCTGCCTCTCTTAGCTTACCTCATCATATTGCTGATCACAGATAACATATCTGCACTGATGTTACAATACAATATAATATTTATCCCGTATTCAAAGCAGCTCATATTAAACCAGGTCATTTCTGATTTACATATGCAGCCTAATCCTTCCTCCCTCTGCTTTTCACTTTAAAACGTACAACACGTTACATTTACCAGGGAAGAGGCGAACAATTAGCTTCAGCGAGATGCTTCTTTAGACTGCTTGTTCTTGTAACAATGTTCATCTGTATTTTCTCTATTGAAAAAAAACATGCAATTAAAAAAAAATTCTCTGGTCACTGGCACTGACAGCCACATGAAGACAGCAGCGTAATCTATTTTTCTAAACAAAGACAATTCAAGCGTCTGCAGCAAGAGCGCAACATTTTAAAGGGATAATTTAACATTTTTGAAAATACACTTGCTGAGAGTTATGAGGTAAATGCAGAGTGTCTACCGGCAGACTGTAGCTTAGCTTAGCACAAAGACTAAAAGCAGGGGAAAACATCCAGCTTGGGCTGAAGTTAGTGTTAGGGGAACCAGCTCACACTTCACTGCTTTTTCACTGTACACCAGCACATTAACCCCCATAAAATCAACAAATCGTTTCAAGGTTTTGGTTTTTGGATGAATTAGACAAACGACTGATGGTATATTAACTGGTTAGATTTACAGATGCTGGTGGATTTTGCCTCCTGTTCTATTTTCAACTTAGCCTTCAGGTTAGGCTCATCTAATAGTCTTGTATTTATCAGGAAGAAATCAAAAAAATTGAATCATGATAAAAAAAAAATTGCAACCTTTTGACCTTAAAGATGTTTGTCATGCAAAGATCCAATAAAACAGATCATTAAGAAACTTTTGCGAGGTTTGTGCACACTCTCCAATGTCTTCGCCTCAGTTCACTTGTTTTAGTCATTCCACAGTCAATTAGGTTTCAGTAGCCGGGGGCAAAAGGCGGAGGCTGATGGTACTCCTGAGGTAGCCCTCCATCAGTTTCTCTCATGTCAGGGAGGTCGGGAAATGTTGGGCCGTTGGAGGTTGGCTCTCCTGTGATCTCCTGATAGTCATTCTCAATCACCTCCACATTAATGTCTGTGCACATCAAATCCTGTGAGTTTCTCTTCTTTTGGAATTTCTTCCGGAGGTTCTTAATGTTGGAGATGACTGACGGCTTTGCTTCCTGGTTCTTCGCAGACTGGATGTTGGCGCCAAATGGGTGTTCAGTAACTGGGGATGAGGAGGGACTCTCAGGGGCAGACACTGCTCTGATACAGGCCTGGGTCTGCCTCAGCGGGGGGACGGCGCTCCGTGCAGGGACTTCAGGGGGCAGGCTGGATGGAGGGTTATTGGCTGCATATTTGTTTCTGGCCATCGGCACAGGCTGAAGATCATGAATATAAAACACAGAGGAAAGATTTTTTTTAGAGAATGAAAGGAATATTTAATTTTAAAGAAAACTTGGTGCCAGATCTTCTGTAGATGTTTGATTTGTGTACAAAAGGAGGCCAAAGACCTTTGCCTAATTAGTAGGGCTAATCAATACGGCGATGTATCACAATATTTATGTTTATTATATCTGTATTGTATCGTGACCCATGTATTGTGATACACATCATATCCTGAAGTCCTTGCCAACACCCAGCCCTAAGGTTCACTGACACAAAAAAACACATGCACTTTATTTTAATGTTTTCATTTTCAGTGTGTCCACTTAAACTGAAAGAGTGCATTTAAATTTAGTTTCTCATTTTGATATTGTGGCAGCTACATCAGTGTTTGGTAATTTGCCAATACCGGCTAACTAAATTGGAATGGAAATTTTTAATTAAATTTTGACTCAAGACAATGGGATGTATTCAGACTCCCCAGATCATACACAGCAACTTGTTTATCAGCTGTTTTGACATTTTCAGTGAACTCTGTAGAATATCGCAGCACATCGTGATATAATCATATCGTGACCCATGTATCGTGATGCGTATCATATCGTGAAGTCTTTGCCAATACACAGCCCTAAGTAGAAGTCATAAAAACAGCTCACATTATGTCATCAGACACGCTGATGATGACGAGTCTGATGAAGAGTCCTTGTGCTCGAAACGTCACTTGGTGCAATAAATAAGTGCAACTGGAGCCCTGCAGTGTGCGAGCTGTTTTTATGACTTCCACTTGTGACCTGTTACTTTCGGCTCAGCACCTGCCCTGGTTTTTTGGATTTTACCTTTTTTCTACAATACCCAGCCCTACTGATGATCCCTGCCCACCTCACACCACTGAAAAAAGCAACAACAGGAACACAGAAACAACCAAAACTGTTTGAGGATTACATATTCATGGGACACTGTTAGTAACAGGATACCGGTGATGGCATCCTACATTAATATATAATTTTTAACATGTAAAATTAGCTTTCGCTATGTCTTGAGAATTGCTGTAATTATTAGCCTTTGAATGTCTGAAATTATAAGAACACAAACATGTCATCATTTAAAAGACAATATCTAGAATAATCAGCTAAGATCACCTTTACCTTAGCCGGAAGAGGAGAGGCGACTTGTGGACATTCCTCTTCCAAATCAGGGTAAAGTCTGCTTGGTTGGCTGTTTGGTGACAGGACCGCAGAGTTCTTCAGGTTATTTGGTCGATTAGGAAGGGCTGGTGGGATATCTTCTTGTGCTACTGGGAGAGTTACGCTTGGGAGCGGGAGGCTGTTGGGCGGCAAACTGGTATTGTTGCTCAGATGTCTTAAGGGAAACAGTAGTTCTGCATAATCAGTATGATCACTGGAGGCCTGATGTAGGATCAGACAGAGAGAGAAAAACAGAAGTTTGTGATTGTTCTCTTTTTGCAGGGTGCACAAGCGACAAAAATGCAAATGTTGTAGTTTCAGATAGTAATGGTATGCCAGTTTTAAGTCTGAATGGCACTGTAAGTCCCTAAAAGTAAAAATGCAGTCCTCCTGTGGTCATTAACGTAATGCATCCTACAGCAAAAAAGAATAGTGAGCACAATAAATATGAAGGTGCATTATGTGAAATGGTTGTTCAGTTCAGGCAGCTGTTTCCCGGGAGGATGATAAAACGTTTCCTCACCTGTCCGCAAGCGACAGTCAGCACCTCGGTGTAAGGCATGATGGGAGTCCTTCGATGAAAGTCCACCAAGTCCTGCAGAAACCGGTGGCGCCTGTTCTCCCCTAATATGATGTAATGGCCATCCTCCAACGCATCAATCATGAAATGTCTGACTCGGTCCTCAGCACTGAGAGTCAAAGAGAGAAAAGAGCAGGACTTTGAACTCTGAGTGTGCGAGAGTAAACTGTGAATTAAAGCCTTTTTTAAATCGTGCAAACACTCACCGGTATGAGAGGGTGTAGCCAATCCTGCTCTCACTGACTCGGATGAGGAAGTAGCCGGGAGGCTTGGACATCAGCAGTTCCTCTGCCATCCTGCACAGATAATTAACGTACAATACAGTCACCAGACAAAAACCCCTTTCACGCTTTAATCTGCAGATAATATGACAATGCTATGGAGTCACACTGCATGTGAACAGGGGCTGGAATAGGTTTGCTTTGTAAATCACTGTAGGATTCATTTATCTGAAACAGCTGAGCTTTGAACACATAAAATGCTCCTATCTTGCTTAAACTTAATTAACTACAATGGTTTGAGATATACTCATTATGGTCTGCATTATAGTCTTGTCGGTAAGGTAAACTGAAGTACAGCTTGCCCTGAATCCATTCACATTTCTGTATACTGTCCACTATACAAACTGAGGGATTTTTACACTACCAGTGCACATGAAGGAAGCTTCAATTTATTATAAATAGACGTCTGTTTACAATTCAAGGGCGAAGTCCAACATTTAAGAGGCTATTTGACAGATGTGTATAACCAGTGTTCAAGGAAGTAAACCTCAAGATGGAGGAGGCATAAAGGAGGCAGTGGTGTAGATTTGCATGTTTATTTTGCCTGAAACAGGAAAAGTATGATTTTTTTAAAAAAAGGTGATTCTAAAGTGAAAATGTTGAGAAAATAGAAAAATAGAAAATAGAAAAATAGATCATTGACGTGGTCACCAAGAGTCTCCTGGAAGATGTTTATATTATTTCCTTAAAAATATATGTATGTATATACATATTTAATTTAGTGATTCAAGATTTTCTCCTGTTTGGACTTTACTCAGGCCCTATACTCATTACTCTCACATTATGGCTGTGTTTATCTTAATTTTCATTCTGAAGCACTTTGAAATGTCTGCTCTAGACGAAGCTATACCAATAATTTCACCTAATCATTTTTTTTTTTAAACTCTTTTTTAATTAACATTTTGCATGCAGCAGGGTAAAAACATGTGGCCTCCTAACCATAAGTGACTATATTTGAGTAGTTTCATTCTTGACACTTCGCTAAAAACCATCTCTACATGCTGGGACACATCACTGATATCTCTACCGTCTATGGTTTTTAAAACATGGCTCTTCACGTTCCCCCCTGTCTGCCTCCACTGCTACAGATGGCATACGGTGATAGACTGTGTGAACTTACTTCCTGGAAATGATCCCATGAAACCATTCTGGAACGACACCGTTCCTGATCACAGTGCGGAGCTGCGACTCTGTGAACCAGATAAAAGCATTATGTTGCCCCTGTGACGACTGACTCGACTCCATCATCCTGGGGAACGGGTCATTTAATCCTCTGACGTGTCTGTTGGGAAATTCACATTACGGCTCACTGAGTCCACACATGAATTATGCGCACATAGAGTTCATATTGTACAAACATTACACACCTCATAAGGATATCTGAGCTGCCAGTAAACAAATTCCTGTTTTTAGGCTGATGTGCTTCCTCTTTCAATTACTTATGATGTCACTGAATAGCCTCATTGTCAGGTGATGTGTGTTGTGCTGTGGATGTAGCTCTTCTGTTTAACTTTTACAAGAACAGAAACTACAATATATATAAAAATAAAGACAATTTACAATGCAAAATATACAGTGGCATCAACATGCTATTCTACTGTTATTACTGTTAATAGTTACTCTCAGTTTTCCTTGTTTAAATAATTTAAAAAACCAAGTATTTGGCAGTTTGAACACACAAGTGATTAAAATGATGCTGTAAAGTAAAAGTAATTCACAGTACCTCAGAGATTTCTGCATTTAACATAACACACAGCTAAGCTCACTCACCTCGTCTGGCAGCTCCGTGATAAAATGACTGCACAGCTGACTCGCTCGACTACACCTGTGAGGGGGCGGAGCCGACACTCATCCTAGTTTCACACACATTACACACTTCCTAGCATGTTCATGTTACATAAAGTATTTGGGCATATATTACAGGTGTTAAATGATTCTATGCGAGTGCAGCCGTATGTAGGTAAGTAAGTGTATCAACACATCAGTGTGAACTGTGGCGTAATTAAATGGGCTCAAAGGTAAGGTTTCAGTCTATCACAGAGCAGCTGGCTCAGGTGAAATGGAACTTCAGTCCTGTCCCCTTCAGCTGTTGCAAAATAATTATATTTGCTCAAGTATCAGTTCATTTTTAAGAGGGGTGTGGCCACATTAGAGGATAGAATTCAATAAAATCTGTTAACTTTCTTATTAATGTTTACCAGCTGTCCGTGTCTATGCTAGTGACTGGCACGGGATTGGTACACCAACACACTCCTCCCTGACCTTCAGTCTGCCACTGCACCCTGATTACTCCAAGGTCATTTTCTAAATGTTGTTATCATGAACATATTACAGTCCAACCAAAAATTGTTTAATTGGTAAATGGTCTGGTGCTCTTGTCCTCCTTCTTTAGGTTCAGTGTTCAGGGGGCAAGAATTAATAACCAACCTAACAAGCAATCATCATTCATGAGGAACATTTCTGCACTTGTGATACTGTGGGGCACCATGATGGCTCAGTGGTTAGCGCTGTTGGCTCACAGCAAGAGGGTCCTGAGTTTGAATCCAGGTCTGCTCATCTGACATCAAGAGGTCTTCGATACCCGGCTGGGTTAGGACCTTT
>JAQFJB010326393.1:0-10404 GCA_029874875.1 Naso minor
AGAACCTTAATTTTTTTCTCCTGTCGTCTCTGCCTTGATGATATGGATTTAGTTGCAACGTTTAGTAACATCAGTCTGGCTAAAATAGATAAAAGGAAAGAAGTGCAGCCACTAAAACTTCTGTTATTTTCTGTTTATTCTGCTTCAATCTGCACGCTGCAGGTTACATATGGCCAGACTCGTGCGTACCTTTGTTTTAGTACGAATGAAACCACTTTCTCAGTCTGCACGAGCTGAAGAGTCCACGGAGAGCTGTGGACACGCAGTGTGGAAAATATGTTCAGGCCTTAAGTAAGAACTACCAGGATCAGCACAATGTTCCCTCATTGAAGTTCCATCAATTTGGAATTGACTGCAGTCAACAGGGGAGACCGCTATAAACATTCCTTGAGGTTATATAAACAGTTTGATGTAAACAAAAGCTCCCCTGATTACAAAATAGCCCTTGGCAGCGATTAATTTTAACAGAGTAACAGCCACAGCCAACATGATAAACCAGGCTCTGTTTTACAGATTTACAGGTTGAGGATTATCAACAATGTGGTGGAAGTTATGATTTTGTGTAACTAAGCGTCAGGATTGGGAGGGTGTGGAAATGTAAGAGGTCACAGATTACTGGTTACCCTATTTAAAATATAGTAAATAATGTAACTATTTCAGTTACTTTATCAAAGTATTACATCCAACAACATTGCAAAGCGGCAAAATGAATAGTACTCAATGTATGGCCTAAGCTTTTTACAAAAAGATGTAATCCCCTTTGTAATCAATAACATTTTCATAGGTAACTGTAATTTCATTACACATTCTTTCTCAGTAACTGTAACTACATAATATCATATAATATATATATATAATATATAATATATATAACATAATTTTGTTGTATGTAACTAGTTAGTCTGCAACACTGCTTAGCATGTAGCATGAATAAATGGAAACCTGCCCTGGAACAGAGCCTTGAGGCACCCCACAGTTCAGAGGGACAGTAGACGTTGTGAAATTACCAAGAGTAAACTGCATGTTGAAGGTGATTAAGATAAAGAACCCAAAAACAGTTTGTGCAACAGTGTTTCTAGGAGACAGGTTAAATAACTATGATTTACAATGTGAAAGGGAGGCTCATTATCCATTCACCTCACTCTCCCTTTATGATGATTTGTGATGTTTGGACCACGGCAGAATGATAAATGTCACACGCAGCTTCTGCAGGTTGAGTTTGTTACATCAGGTTTGTGGGTTTTTTTGTCAGTCAATTTGTTATATTTTGATTAGACTGGAAAAGAAAACAGCAGAGAGCTAGCTGGCTGTCCTGAGTGGACTACACAAAAACCAGACTGGTCTCCTGTGTCAGTGTCTTTGTGTCTTTTCCATCTTTCCCTGATTGTCTTCCATCCTCACTCACCTCTCTGTGTCCTGTGAAATCACCATGGACGTGAGGAGGCTGTGAACACACCCTGACTGCTGCAGAGACAAACGACTTTCCTCCTGCATATGTGCAGACGATCCAATGCAGTGCGAGTGAAAGGACGTGTTGCAGAGGACCCGTCCACTTACTTTATTTTTCTTTCTTGTATTGTGCCAGGGTTTGGAGGGGTTTGGTTGGACTGGGCTGAGGTGATGTAATGCAGGTTGAACCAGCCAAGAGCTGAATATATAGGTCAGGATAATAAAGAAGGAAGAATCCAGATGCATGTCAAAGTAAACACGGTACCGTGCAGCTGCAGCCTTTTGTGAAAGCGTTAAGGATGTTAATGAGCATGTTGGTTTGAAGTTTGAATAAGACCACTTAAAAATCAGTGCAAATGAGATTAATACTAAAATCATTATAAGATCACTTAGCAAACACAATTTAGACAATTGTTTAATCATTTGTGTAAGGAACTGATTCGTTATCTATAAGTTAAATATATTTTCTTCTTTGTAATAAATATTTGGGTGGAGTTTTACCGCACTGTTGCGAAGGAAAGAGAGCTGAGCTCTAAATCTACAGGCCAGTCGTCATTTCTACCCTCAACTAATGGTTCGTGTTGTAGTCAAGACCAAACTAACCGAGACCAAGACTTGACCAAGACCAGTGTGTGTCTATCATCCGATTTCAAGGTTGCGATAGAAGTTTAATGTTTTCCCAGCAGGCTCAGTAAGCACTGCCTTGCAGAACCTGCACTCTGCCGAGTGTTTTGTCTTGTACGTCAAAAAGTCAAACTTGAAGAAAGAAGAAAGTTTTACATCCAGTCTCAGTCACTATGTTAACAAATAAGTCTGTTGTGGTCTTGACTGGTCTTGAATAAAAATCCAGAGTCTGCCATGCCCAAGACCGAGACAAGACAAAAAATACAAAATACATTAAATTTCAAGACGAGACGGAGACCTTCTCAAGACCAAGACCAGTCTGGAGTACTACAGCATTACCTGTGGTCGTGAAGGGTCATGACCACAAAAACGAGATCTCAGATAAAAGCGGCTGAAATTTGTTTCCTCAGGAGGATGGCTTGCGTCTCCCTTAGGGATAAAGTTGGAGGTTCAGTCATTCGTGATCGACTTTGAGTAGAGCTGCTGCACCTTTGCATTGAAAGGAGCCAGTTGAGACGGTTCAGGCATCTGGTAAGAATGCACAAGAACGGCCACACAGAGCTGGTTGATGTGACCAGGGAAAGGGAAGTCTGGAGCCCCCCGCTGAAACTCGCGCCTCCGCAACCCAACAACGGACGGACGGATGGATGGACGGACGGATGGATGGAGTTTTACTCTAATCTGGTCCAGGTGGAATCTTTCGTTTTGATGTAAACCTCCTAAATTTGATAAAGTCATTAAATGTGTTTGCTACAAACTGCACATTCACCTAAAGCACCTGGTTGCTGTTAAAAAGTTGTTGATGACTTGTGAGTGTGATTTTGTAACAGTTCTGTGTTTATGTAGTTGATTTTGGGTTTTAAGGATTTGGCAGCTTTAAAGACAGAGGAAACACACAAAGGAATGAATAAATAAATCTCTCTTGTCTTTTTGAACTAGGAGCCTGACATCCTGTGGATTTGTAATACAATGCAATAAATAATCAGCGAACCTGACTGGCCAAAACTTTATTTTTTAGATGAATTATTAATAAATGAACTTGGGCCAGTTAATCTTTCATCTGAACTTTCGGTCATGTAGAGATAACAGCTGATTAAAGTGTCCCATGAGCCAGTTAATGATGCAGTTAATAGCAGCCTAACAGCAGCAACATGTCAGCCATTTCACAGCAGCTTCCTCAGGGACTGAACACATTTATCCTTTTCCATAGACTCATGTCTCGCAGGCTGGCCAGCCACACAGTTGGATTTGTTTGTAGTGGTTACCAGAGTTACTGCTTTTCTCTCTCTTTTTGTTTCTCTCCACCACTAATTTTTGTATTAACCTTTAAAGAGTGATACTGAAGCGCTTGTCAGTGGACTGACCTGAGGGGATTGTGCAGTAAAGGAAGTAAAGGTTTCAATTTCACGATTTCGCTGTATGTTAATGACAAAAGTCTCTTTTTGTGCCAGAAATGCAACGTGCTGCAGTGACTAAAATACACAGGACATAAGTGAATCATTTGGGGAGGAAGCATGTGTCTGAGCCCAGAAACAGCGTCACGCCTCGGGGTCAGTGTTTGGTTTCTGTCATCATGACTAAACATCTGCTCAGTTTTTGTTATCGGTACAAGATTTTTTTTTTTTGTTTTGTTACAATGACGTATTTTTATAAAGACATATTTTTCTCATTATGTCACACCAGCTTGTCTGGTAATAAACATTTCCCATAGTTATGAATTTGTTTGAGTTTTTCCAGAATGTTTCATGTGTTATTAAAAAGAGGTGTTGTAATTTGTAGAAGTAGAAGAAATTGTCTTGGTGGGAGGCGCGGACCGATGCATGATACAGCACAAAGACTGTCTCTGACTGCAATTAACTGACAATGAACAGCTGCTTTTGGATGTTCGACATCTGTTGTCATTATACTGGAATTCAGGACAAGAACATGTACCTGAACTCATCAGGATGACTGGAAATTGCATTTTTAATAGTTAATTCAAAAGGAGGAGAGATTAGTGAAATTGTAATTTACCCAAACTTCCACGATTTCATTGCAGCAAACATTGAAAATCTCTACTTAAAGGAGAAGTTGCACATTAAGCCTGTGCAGTCAGGAGAGCTGGAGGTCATTGCTGACATCACCGCTAGTTGAAAAGAACAGGCGCATTTCAAGTGCTTCGACAATTCATTGAGAAAAGGTCGTTTTAAGGGGTTTGGCCCCCTTTTATCTATCCGACCTTTTAACTCCCTGCACCCCATCAAGACCACTCATGTCCTCTGACCAATCCCTTCTGGACATCCCTTAGGCTCGGCGGCAGCTTAAGGGTGAACGTGCTGTTTCTGTCGTGGGCCCCGTGTTGTGAAACAAACTTCCCCACTGCATCAAATCTGTTACCTCTACTAGAGCATTCAAATCACAGCTTAAGACACGTGTTTTTATTTAACTTGGGGGGTTTTGAATGAATTTTTCTACTCAGGTGATTCTTTTGCTCATCTGAGGGTCTGTAAAGATTTTCTATTGTCTTTGATGTTTCTACATTCTGTTCTGTCAAAATGGTCTGTTACTGTACAATATGTTGACTGTTGTTTCTGTAAAGCACTTTGGTCAACTCGTGCTCTTTTTAAATGTGCTGTATAAGTAAAGTTTGACTTGATTTAAAAGACAGGACAATCACCGAGTGTTTAGTGGTTCCCTCTCATGAACTGACACTTAAACACAAAGTTAAACAGCGGCTAATTAGCCGGAAACGGTTGTTTGTTTTCTAAAGCAGCTGAAAGAGCCGTTTCCAGCTTTAAAAGCTGTTGGTCAGCTTCCTGTTTTAATGTCAGTACATTAAAGGACACCACTAAACATTAGATGAGTTTCTCGTCTTTTAAAACGACCTTTTTTCGATGGATTCTCTAAGCACTTGAAATGCCCCCTCACCTGCGTTCTTTTCAGACGTTTTTAGCTCGCTGTGACTTCAGTTACAAGCTCTAGCTCTCATGTAGAACATCGTATATGATTGTAAATATCCTTATTATTAGGCCACGTGCATAAAAACGAACTTCTCCTTTAAGCAAAAGCTACATTTCTACTTTTGTGTGTACCCAGTCGACTGAAACTAATATCAATATGATGCCTTCTGCAGAAGGGAACATAACTGAATGAATGAATGAAAAATGGAAATTTTTTTGTTCAATCCCATTTGCTTTTCATTCACTAGTTGGTGTCTGCTTTTCAAATGGGAGCCTGTTTTTCTGAACGATCTGGATGAACTTGTGCATGTAGTTTATCTGACTCGTGTTGTGTTGACTGTCGGTGATCGGGAGTGTCCTGTCGATCGTGTTCTCCTCATGCGGGTCCGATGATCATTTGGAGTTGTGCAACAAGGCAGAAAGAGGCTGTTCTGGCTGTCCACTGACTTGTTGGCTCATTCTATGTAAACAAGTGTCAAGTACTTTACACAGTGCCAAGCAGAAAAGCTTGGTTCTCTCACTCTCTCCATTCACAACAAGTGAGTGCAAGATGGCACGGTGGACTGAGCAGAACATGTGCAAGGACAAAAACAAGAGAAATCGCACGTGACATGATGTATTCAGTCTGTTCATGCACTGCTGTGTAAGCAGGGAGAGAACTTTCTGATTGTGGTGCTGCATGTGACCAAACAGTGGTGTTATCATCCTGAAAATATTGGCTAATTTGAATGATTATAGGGCATGAATCATCTAATTTGGAAAGCTTCGAAGTGAGCATCTCATGACTGAATTTTCAAACCACAGTCTTGCTAATTCATATAAGCTGTTTTATTAGGTCTTCGCAGCAGCAAGAGCACACATGTGCTTTAAGAAGAGATAAAAACTAACACCAATTACCGACAATACCCAGCAAACATCGTCTGGACTGTGATGTCTGGACAGAGTTCAAAAATAGTGCCGTCGGTATGCTACATACTGAGGTATGTAGATGATGTAAGGCTGCACAATTGATCATAAAAAAATCATGATCTGCATTCAAACGCACGCGATCTAATTTCTAAATGACGGCGATTCACTTGCTCGTGTTTTCCTGTGCATTCGCATCATGCTGCATTCACACGTTCACTTATT
The DNA here is from genome assembly GCA_029874875.1 of Naso minor. Classification (NCBI taxonomy): domain Eukaryota; kingdom Metazoa; phylum Chordata; class Actinopteri; order Acanthuriformes; family Acanthuridae; genus Naso; species Naso minor. The sequence goes on from JAQFJB010326393.1 coordinate 6,144, forward strand.
TACTTTACAGCAGTCACAGATGCTCTGCCCTTCACATCAAACGGTGTAAAACAAAACGTGCAATTAATTCAGCAATCAGGCCAGAGATTAGCCAATGATTCAGCCAAGCAACTCAGTCACCGCTTTCATTTCTTTTCTTGTCCTTGTTTACGGCTCTCCGCTGTCACTCACCTTTTCTTTTTTTGAGTTTAAACATGACGCAGATGCATAAGAAGTAATAATCTGCTTTATGCTGTCAATGGCTGCATGTAATGCTTTGGCATCATTGCTGCACCGTAAGGTAACGCTACGAATCTCCGTAATCACCTCGAATATCACCACAAAATCCAGTATGAGTTAGAAATGAAGGGAACCACTTAAAAAAAATCCCAGCCACCAAACAAGAGACTTTGTAGTTTAAGGGTGTGCTCATACTTGGCCCTGTTGTCCCCAACAGTGATGAAGCACTACTGTCCCCCCTCCTCTCTCCCCTCTCCCCCGCTGGCCTGCACTCACATTGCTTCAGTCGAACTGCACCTTGTAATAAAGTTTTAAAGTTCTCTGTTATCCGCGATCTAAAAGACAGCCGTGGATTTTTCCACTGCTTTTTATTCGGACTGTGTATGCTGTTGTCTGCCTGAATTTAAAGTGAATCCTTCACAAACAGCCACGGCAAAGTTCAACCGTGTAAGGGCTGACAAAGCATCCCGTGCTTGAGTACGGAACGGGAGGTTCATACAAACTGGACTTTGGGGGTCAAACGTGCTCAGGCACAGTGTGAGTGCGCTCTAAGTCCAGCACGTCATTAAAAGGTTATGCCTGTTGAAAACCCCGTGAGACAGCGCTTTTTTTTTTAACTCCTGTGCAATAAATGTCATTCGTTGAAAAAAATGAGAATCGTGTGAGAGAATCGTGACCTTAATTCTCAGGAAGAAAAATCGTGATTCACATTTTAGCAAGAATTGTGCTGCCCCAAGAAGGTGTCGTTTTTTTCTACGTCTAATAATGGTCCAGGCAGACCCACTCATACAAACCAAGAAAAAATGTTCATATTATTGCTAAGAAAAAAACAAATGCATATGTTTTTTGTTCAGTAAGTATATGACATTTAACTGGTAATGGTAATTGGCTGTAATCAGACCGCCACACGGCATCCACTCCACGTACAAAAACGACACCCGTTTTTAAATTTTAAAACAACCAACGTTAGGTCGGCTTTGGACTGACCCACTACTGAACTAAAAAAAACTAATTGTTATTTTTTTATCCCCCCTAAATTAACGTTAACCCAGAAAATTTGGCTTTTGTCGTCAGACGGTGACTGTGTCACTGTGTTCAAACACCCTTTATAAAAATCAGTTTCTACTCCATTAAACAACAGATCAGTGGCTTAGTGGTTGATGTGTTAAACTGGGGAACTGAAGGTCATGGGTACGAATCCCTAAGGTGATGTATGATCTGTACGTTGCCTTCTACTGCAGACGTCTTGGGGATATACTCTTTATATTTTTAATTTTTATCTTAGTTTTTATTTTTACGTGTTGTTTATGGGTGATGGTGACGGAATATTTCAAAGTTGGAGTGACGACCAAAAAGGGAGTCAAGATGACGAGCATGTGACATCGCAGATGTCGGCACGATTCCCATTCCAGAACTATTTTTAAATGATGACAGGATGTCTTGATTCCACGTTCAAACTACGGTCTTCCAACGTCAGAATGTTTGCTGGGCATCAGCTGCATAAGGTCAAGGGTAACTGACACATTAATAATAGTCACCTAAATTACAGATGGTTGACAAAGTGAAAACGAGGAAGGTCATGTGAACTAAATGTTATTACGTCTTCATCAGGCCATTTCATGAAGCACGTTTGGGGTATCTACAATCATATTTCTATGGTCTTTAATAGCTTTTTATATCTGATCCTCTCAAATCATTTTTTGAATCTCAGTACTTTTAATTTTAACCTCTGTAACAGCTCAATAATTTTTTTGAAGTTTGAAAAATTTCTGCACATTTCTCTGACAATGAACTTCTGTTTTCCTGCCACTTGACCCTTGGGCCAAAGTAAAAATCCCCCAAATTATCACCTCTCTCACCTTCTCAAATTTAGTGTTGCATTATCCATTCATGTTTTTCATTTCTAGAATTTTCATCACTTGTGTTTACAGCTCCTGTTTGCATTCATTTGTTCCAAAAACACGCATCATGAATGAGGCGTTGAAACCCTGACATTACAGAGATTAAACCTTAGATTGTTAGCCAAATGGATTTGCTGAGTTTATCATAGTGTGAAAAAGCAGAATGGTTGTGTGTTGTTAAAGTGAATATTCGTGCACGCTTTTTCGCTGAGTGTGCAGTTCTGCAGGAATCCAAACAAGTGTAAATCTTTACGAGCTAATAACATAAAAAAACACATTGAGGCGGCCTCAGTCCAAGAGAGATCACATTATCCTGCCTCATGACATGGACTCCTTCAAACCTTGATTCAGTAACTTGTTTGCCATGATTACACAATTGCAGATGAGCAAACATTCTGCTTTTGTTTCTAGGAAAGACTAATTTTAACAAATTCCATAATACATCATTTGTGTGATTATGCCTGTTTATTTCCTATCAAAACTCCCAACAGACGCAGTCAAACACAGCTGTCTCTGTCCTCTGCCGTGTTTGAGCTTTACCTACTGCAGAGCTTCTACTTTTTATGAGACTCTGAAGGCTTGTAGTACTTACTACCACAAAATAACTTTGCGCAAGTCCCAAGTATTCCAAGCTGAGCATTCTGAAAACAGACTGCCCCACTGGGTCCATACTGGTCAGATCTAGATGACAGAAAGTCCCAAGTTGGTTTCCAGTGAGGGGAAACGGAGGAGACTCAGAGGTTCCTCTGGCACGTAATGCTCGTGATAGCGCTGCATCCATTCACCAGCCTGACTCAGAGGTGCCAGGCAGCCGAGCTTTGGCTTCATTTATCATAACATTACAAGGACAGACCTGTTACACATTCACACAATCGCTGTACAAAGAACATGTAGATAGAATCTCTAAACAGCAGTTGAGGACATTGGTTCCAGATGTAAATAATTATGTAATTACTCATTATGAAGAGGCTGATTTAGTGCCCCACTTGCGCCATCTAGTGGATTTGCTGGAAAGCCTGTTAAAGAGAGTGCTGATCCACGTAGTTTTCTTAATGACCTGCTATATTTTTGGCCCATGACAAAGTCCCTTAACACGGACAACATCAGCCAGAGGTCACATAAACCCTGTGCATTTTTCACAAAATGGCTTTATCTATCACATATTGTGTTTGGATTTTGTCCATATTCAGTAAACTTTACAGAAAGTACCTGAAAATGTGTGACAGTGTCAATTAAAAAGAATGTCTGAGCCAGTACCTCGATCAAGAGTACTGACTGGAAGTAGACCCACATACATGTTTTGATGGTGAGGGAGACCGGAGCACCTGGAAGAAAAACCTACATGAACATGGAAAGAACATGCAAAGTCCACATAGAAAGGCCCTGCCCCAGCTGGGAATCAAACCCAGGACCTTCTTGCTATGAGGCCACAGTGCTGACCACTAAGTCACCTTGCCGCCCATATGTAGGGCGGAAGGCAGCACTCGTAAGGAACTATTTTTCCAGGCGTAATAACTTTTGTCTCCACAGCTCCCATCTTTCTCTCATTCTGTAATTTTGACCAAATAAACGCCGACATTCTCTTTAAAAGGGTGAATTACCGTTACCCAGCAACTTTGACATGTCCTGTAGTTTTTCCATATTCATGTTTTAACATGAATAGCAGTGAGTGGGGTGTAAAAATGCAGTCTGAGATCTGCTTAAGAACACACATGGTCGAATATAAACAACATTTGTAGAGTATGGGGACATTTTCTGCTCATTGTCAGCAGTCAAAAATAGACGAGTATAGTCCTTTAAGTAATAATACAGGTTAAGAAAAAAACTTGTCATGGACTTAACACAGAATAAACTAAATTCTTTTCTTAACATTTTGACGCTTGAATCCAAAAGTTACGAGTGCCTCTGTAGGGCTGCACAGACGCACACTGACCAGCTGCACTTTGACCTTCAGGAGTTAAGATGTCAGATAAGACGAAGGACAGAAAGAGTCGAACTTTGTCCGGCCAACCAAAACACCGTCTACATTCTTCTGTCACAAAACTGTCGACAGTCTTAAACCGAACCACTAAGTGTGCTCCTCGCTCTTTCTCTCCTTTATTTACCCTCATTTCTGGAATATACGTGTTCCAAATGTGTAA
>JAQFJB010326444.1:0-10398 GCA_029874875.1 Naso minor
AAAATAAGTAATTCCACGAAACCTAAAACTTTTTTAGGAAAAGAAGACAGAGCATTGGGATAGTGGGAGAAAGGGTGAGTGTGTGTGCACTCACTTAGAAAGCGGAGCACCTTTAACTGGCACTAAAATCACTGCACTGGTTTCCTGCCCGCCAAAGGATGGATTTAAAATGAAATTGTTTAATTACATTGTTTATAAAGCACTAAATGGTCTTGGGCCTAAATCTCTGGTTTACTTATGTGTTACAAAGCATCCAGACCTCTCAGGTCAACTGGCACAGAGTTACTCGTGTTCCCACAATCCAAACCAAGCAAGGTGAAGCAGCCTTTAGTTTTTATGCTTCCCACCTGCTGCTGCAACTGTCAGTTCATTTAAATCAGGGCTTAAAACATTAGTGTTTACTGTGGCTCTATAAATTAGCTCCAAGGGTTCAATCCATAGTTTATGTGGCCTTTTATTTGCTTTTGTTTTTTATTATTTTAAATGCAATTTTAACATTTTCTTAATATGTCTTTTTTTATTGTTTTCTATGCCCCTGTTAGGCATTTTGTGTCTAAATGGTGCTACATAAATAAACTCGCCTTGCCTTGCAAGGGCAATGGACCTCTGATGTCCAGCCAGTTGAGTCCAAACAAGAGGCTGTCAACAGAAATACAGCATTCTCAAGACAGGATTGAGTTTTACAGGGCCTGCAGAAAGTCTGAAATGTAAATTTATGCGAGATGATAGAGAGGAGGAGCATGGTTTGGGACAGAAAAAGAAACAGTAAAGAGAGGGCCATATCAAAAGAGGAAGTTCAAAAGAAGTTGGTAATTTTAGTTATGCTACGTTGCATCCTATCCGTGCTGTGTTTAGTAAACCGCAACCAATACTCAAGGCAAACCTCATTTGGCACAAAATACTGCATAAATATACAAGAAACTATTCTTTATTTAATAATTCGAGACAGCCAGCACACACATCAGTTTATATTTTATTCTACTAATTAGGTTTTATTTGCTTGTTTTGAAGACCCTCCCCCTGGTGCGTTGGTTTTATCCCCGGGCAGTAAGTTGGTTCTGACCTGCAGCGGTCATGTGATGGTGGATGGAGTAAAGGTCAGAAACGGCTCAAACACCAGCAGAAGAGGCAGCTCTTCAAGTGCAACCCCATCCACTGCAAACATTGTAAGAAACACTGGAGCTTCAACGATTAGTGACAATCATGTTGTGGAGAACGCTGTAAGCGAGCGTCACCGCTCGAATCTGACCGTGACTGGAGAAAACAGGAGTCTGGAGACAGGATACACAGCTTCTCCCACAGCTCACATGTCCAAGTCATCCCCAGTGCGCAGACCGCTGAAGGCTGGAGAGATGGATGGCGAGAGTGATTATGAGGAAGAGGAAGAAGAGGGGGAGGAAGCGAAAGGGGTAACAAGGGGCATAAAATCAAGGCCTCAGTGGAAGTGGAATGAAAGGACAGTTGAAAAAGAAGACAGAGACTGGGGAGACATCATGTTTGAGGGAGGAGGAGCTACACTGTCTCTGTCCTCAGTGAGACTTGAAGACTCTGGGAGGTACTCGTGTTATTACAGAGGCAAGGAGAGGTTCGTCTTAAAGGTGATTGTCGCAGGTGAGTCACAACAGCGAAGGAGTTTCAATGGATGCTTGAAGTTATAACTTATTATATTGAAGGCAATCTACTTAATATTTGTCAGTTAATTTGTCCTCATACGTTTTGACTCAGAAAACACAACACAATGGTGGTTTGCCATGTAAAACAAAGTGTGAGTAAGATTATGAGTCACACTCTGAATGTCATGACTTCGTGTTGTTGTATCAGTATGAGAATGACAGTGAATAATGGTGTGGGGGTGGGACAGTTAGATAATGTAGATATTCAGGAAGGCCGCAAAAAAACCCATTATGCATAAAGAATTAACATACATTTACAAATTATTATGTTTTTGAATAGATATACGCTGTCACACCAACATGGGAACACTTTCATGCTTGATTTGCTGCTTTCCTGCATCATTTTTAATGGATTATTTGTTTCGACAAAAATTAGATTTTTGTCATTATTTATAAAACAGCTAGTCCTAAAATAACTTCTACTTTAATTGATAAGATAAATCATTAGTTGTGAGCAAAATCCTACCAGTGAATGCAATTGTGATTATAAAGGTATTGATCTAATGTTGATCAACAATTGAATGACTGCCCAAAATGAATAAGGGTGCATATCTCATATGTTTGTTAGATCCTCCAGAGATTCCCAGCCTGTCCTGCTACAAAAAGTCGCCCATCGGTAAGATTCGCTGTGAGTGGACACCCCAGAGACCCGTCACCATCAGACCTAACTGTTACCTCTTGGTCAGTAAAAGGTAAGGTCAGACATTAACACTGCAAGACCCCAACCAATCATTTATACATGGTGTGAAAATAATAATTAAAAAAATAAAAAAACCCCGAAATGTAACTTATGACTTATCTTTTAGACCCCTGTCGGTAGAACATTCACCATCAAATAAACCTGTATAATGATATGGAGTTGAGGTTTTAGACTAAAAATCTGTAATTTATATTAAGCATTACAAGCAAGGTTAAAGGTATTAATAAAGAAAGTATTTAACAAAACCACTACCTGTGATTTAGATGTTGGTTCTTTTCAGTGGCTGTATCAGCTCACCTGTCGCTCACATGACAACAGATCTGTTTGCAGGTCCCAATACTTAAATAATTGTATTTATACCATGGCCTTGGTGAATACTCAACAATGACTGGCTGCAGGGTGTCCATTATGCTAAGGGGAAATGCCCAAAAAGGTGTTTATTATAAAGATTTAATGTTGCACGGTTGCCTCCAAGGCATCTGTTAATTTCTGCTTATGGACCCCTGAAAAGGCATTGTCTGTCTCGCTTAGTACATAGTAACTTGCCGAAGAAAAAATGTTTAATACAAAAATCACAAGTTTGTCGTAAGCTGTTTCCCTGGTAGCTGAGGGTTTGACTAATACTTGGAACAATGATTGCTTGGCAACAGAAGATATTTCTAGTACGCTCAGGTCATTTAACCTTTTGGCTCATCTGTGAGCTAGAAAGCTAATGTTATGCAAGTGAGACTCAAAGTCAATTACACTGCGTGCAGTTGAAAAACAGTAAATATAATATGACAGTATCTTTAAGACAAAAATCAGCATCTGTAAACTTACTGATACTTTTTATCAGACTTGTCTCACATCGCATTCACCGTTCAACTCTCATTACAGTTTTGTTTTTTGCGTAAAAATCTTAATATTGATTTGAGTACAATAACATGGCCAATAATTTTTGATAGATTCTAATTCATTCGGTGTGTGATGTTTTCAAAAAATGTCGCAGAACTGATTTATCTGTCGTTTTTTCCTAATTTACCTTTTTGTGAGTAACACTTTTTCTTTGTCGTTCCTTCTCTCAGCCCGGCATTGACATTCCTTCACATAAAGTGCTCTTACTCACCTCGGGCCTCCCGCTGTTGGTGTGCTTTAGAGAATAATGGGGAAGAGTTGAGAACTCTTCACAAGGCCTACCTGTGTGTTACAAGCATTGGGGGCAACGCCACCAGCTCCGTGCTGACCTTTACACCTATGTCCATTTGTAAGTGGTTAGGTTAAGACAAGTGTGTTCACATGTCACGTTTGTTGGTCATGTAAAGATATTTAAAATACCCTAAATTTGTGTTTATTATGTTTTGGCTAATTTGTGCTTCTTTCCTGCTCTCTCAGTAAAGCCCGGCCCACCAGCAAATGTGTCAGTCCGACAGGAAGAGGGACTGGAGACGAGGATGACAGTCACCTGGGCTGAGCCGACCTCTTGGAATTCTCAAGACTCTTATTATAAATTAATCTATGAGATCCAATATAAGCCTGTTCGGTCCTCATTTTTTCAGCGGCAGGTGCGTGCTGAGAGACAAGCTTTTGGGTATCAGTGTCTTTGTTCATGTGTGTTTGCATGTTTATGTGTGTTTGTGTGTTTTCTATAGTTCAGCAGTTATATCTCACTTAGTCGCTGAACTCTACTGGGCTTTATAGGTAAAACTCTTCTTCAGTAGCATATGCACATTTCACGTCTGAAAATCTGCATGCGTAACTGGTCATTCAGGATTTGCCCAAATATGACCAGATCGCTACAGAAGGAAGCATAATCCAACCTGCCATGCTTTGTTCTCTAAGGGTTTCTAAATTTCCCTACTGGCCTCCAACAAGGACTCCAAGTATGTAGGCGAGGCCGTCATGGTCACAGTCCTTCTGTTTCGAAAGCCCTGGAGCAGAGAACACAAAGAGCAGCGTTGTGCAGCCATGCCTGTCTTATGCTGAGCCCTTCTGGTGGTTAGTCAACCACGGTGAAACAACATCTTGTGCAGACTCATCTGGTCACAGCTGTACGAGTAGAGCAAGCTGAAAACCTGACAACTTTTCATCGTGGACAATGGTAACATCTCCTGCTTCTCTGTTATGGTAGTTGGCAAGAATACAATCCTTTGTATGCCACGACCTTCCATTCCCCTGTCCATGGCATCGGAGCAAGCTGGACTTCCCCTTCCAATCCACTTCGAACCTAAGCCAGGAACCGTCTCCTTGAGGACTTTCTACAAGCCAGCTTGCCTGGTACAACCTTCATCTCTCCATGTCGTCTCAACATATGGTAGTTAAAGTTAAAACATCCTAGAAAAAAGACCCATAAAATCTGTACTCATGTAGCCAAAATGATTAATCCTCTACAGGTGCAAATCTGCAGAGAGAAGGAAGATCGTACCATCAAAGCTGCAGGTCAAGGAAATACTTCAAATTAGATGCTCGGTTGTCCATGATGGCCAGTAATATTGGAGGGCTAGGATTTTCAGCTGCCACTGTGCTGCAGCCAAACATCTTCTTCTTTGCCAAGCAAACTAACCTTCTGGTTCGCTCCATGGGGCAGTTAAATATTTTGAGTGTATCTACTTTGCCCGTGACCTTTGTTTGCATGCTTTGAGGAACGCACAGCCTCCATTGCTTGTTATAAGGCCTCATCTTTTGGACTGGTCAGACCCCCTATCCAACCCACACTCCCAGTGCTCTTTGAGTTCAGCAGAGGGATGAGTGAGATAAAACCAAGGATTTGATATTGTAATCCTAGTAGCAAAAGCAGAGGGGTGCCCTCCACCTATGGACCCTGCTGTTCCTACATTTCTACACCACTCATTGGAGGGGGTTATGGCATGGCAGGTAGTGGTGACGCTCCCTTTTATACAGAGCAGAATGCACTCAGCTAGCGATGTCTTCGTTTGTCAGCTAAGGATATGCAAACTTTTGGTGGATGAGTACACATACTTCACTGGAGGAGAGTAGTGCCCGTAGACTCCAAGTGAGGGCTCTGCTTGTGCTTATAGAACTAGGGTTACAGTATCATAACCTTTGCTCAGTGCACTATTATGTCATGAAGAAATTATGTCATGAAACAGTAAATACAAAAACAGTCACAATTTGGTTTGTCTTTGCATGTCTGTCTGTCTGTCTGTCTATGAAGACACAGACACGCACTGGCCGTTCCCATTCTATCACCGATGCAATGCCTGGCGTTGAGTACCTGATACAGGTCAAAGCGAAGGATGAATATGATGGTCACTGGAGTGACTGGAGCGAACCTGTCTTTGGCAGCAGTTGGACAGGTAAACACACATGCAAAGACACACACAGAAACAAGCCATTTCAAAGTTTTTGCTGACTCTATTGATGGTATGGAAACCTTAGATACTTCTTGTCACCCAGAGGCCCAGAGTTATAAAAGTACCTTATGGTTTAAGAGATATGGAAGTGATTTAAATGAAATGGACAATCAGAGTAAATTAGGAAGTCATTGCACTCGATCACCTCAGGAATGCATGACTGAACCTGGACAGAGCACAAGTGGTCATAGTGGACAACCAAAGAAGAAAGCAGTCCTGTTTCCATTTCGCAAAATGTGCATAAACATTTTCTCATACATACATAGTTTTACTGTTTCCACTTGAGCACAGCATGCACACATATTTTGAAATTCTGGGTATATGTTCATAAAGTCGTAACGAAAATGTTAAGAACATGAAAGTATCCCCATATTCTGATGTTCACTGCTTTTAAAATTGATTCCTTTACACTTTTAAACAGAGTTCAACCTTGATCTCTGCTCTCTTCGAATTTATTTCATACAGTAAGTTGCACAATACACTTATTTGCTTTACTCGGAGTTAGATAAGAAGATGCTTAAAGGTACTGTAAGTGATTTACACTTTGTTGAAGTAGGGTTCAAACAGCTCCACATTCTGACAACCATCACTGATAACAGAGGTTCGTCAGTAATGTGGTTCTCAAAGTCTCGCCGTTCTGCAGTAAACAGAAAATACATTTCTGGAATTCTCTTTCCTGATAGGATGAGAGTGAGAGCGGGATACCAGAAAATGACTTTTCTGTGTACAGCAGAGCGGAGGACCCCTGTTACTGACAAAACACTCGATATAAGTGATGCCTGTCTGAGTGTACAGCTATTTAACACTTATTAAAAAAATTATCGGAAAAATGAATAAATAAATACCACTCACGGCACCTGTAAGCTTGGTTAATCGTCTCCTCTCGCTGGGGTTATTTTTATTGTACAGAAATGCGAATGATATCAATCTTATCTCAGAGAGGAAGCATTAAAATGTGTGTCCAAAGTGTCAAACCACGTATGCAGTTTCCTGATGCTGTGAGATTTAAGAAGTTGACCACGTAATCGCAACTTCCCCAGTCAGATCTTGTTGCATGTCATCATCTTCTCTGTCTTCTCTCATTTCCTCTCATTGTGCTTCTACTGTATGTTGGAATGTTGGAACGTTACATTTACCTTACTTAAATACTGTACTTTGGGTACAAATTTGAGCAACTTCAGCTTTCCTTTAATAATTTCATATTATGCGACTCTATTTCATTTCCCCATTTTGTTTTCACTTTTACATTTTGTTCTCCACTACTTTTATCTAGTAGCTTTGGTTGCCAGTTACTTTTTAGATTGAACTTTTTCATAACCTTGCTGTTTTCTGAAAACCATGTGGCTTTTAAATTTAGTTATCTCTATTTTTTTTTAATTTTTTTATTTTTTTTAATTTATTTTCCATTTAACAGAAGGGTTTAAGCTGAGATTTGGTTGGAGTAGATTGAGACCAGTTTGTACTTTCTAAAGTAAAAATTACTAGAATTATTTTAAAAATCCTCATGGATTAGCCCTAAAATGCATTGTCACAAGCTGAAAAACAGGGCTGTTTTCTGAGCGCAGTAGCAGTAAAATGCAACTTATGCATTTCTGGAACAATAATATTAGTCTGAAAACATCAAAGTGTCCTGTCTTTCTAAACATACGAAGCACCTCTGTATCTTATAAAGAAGATTCCTCCACACAGTCTCTGTATTCAAAACATTTGTTGAGCCACTTGCATCGACAGAATTTTCTTGTGTGAGAGTGCAAGTTCCCCTTACACAAATGTATAAAAGTAATTTACATTTGAAAGAAATCAGATCCAGATGTGATATGCTGGTATTCTTTTATTCAAGACCTCAATACTTAAATGCTATTTTGCTTTTGCAGTCAATATTTGAGTCTCAAATAAAACGAACACACACTTAGTGTTTTCCAACCTTGTGACCCCCGTAAAACAAAGTTGTATCTGCTTGTAGTCCCTTGTTATGGTTCTACAGAATTGCTTTTAATTTTCAAAGGGATGTTTTTGTGTATTTAGGGGCTTGACAACATTAAAATAATAGACAATAATTCACCACGAAAAAAAAATAAACACAATCTTGGGAAGCAGGAATGTGTTTTTTCTAGTTCCTGTCCTGCTGATCATAACAACAACACATCAGGTTTATCTTGTGACCCCTTGCAGAGTTCCCAAGCCCCCAAATGGGGAAGGCTGGTCTATATATTGCAATATTATGTTTTCTCTTTTGATAACAAGTGTGCATGTCTCTCTCTCCTCAGCTCCAGCATCAAATGACATCACTCCCACAATGGTAGGAGTCTCAGTGTTTTAATTTTTGACGTCCTTTTTGCTCAGTGCCGCATACGATGCTCATTGTTGTCCTACCTGCAGCATCTCACAGTGGCTCTACTCTAACTTGCAGGTTGACATAGAGAGCTCCGGTTCAGATGGCAGTGTGACTGATGGTAAGGCAGCTAGAAGACATCACAATATTTATGGCTAATGAGGTGTTAGTATGTGAGAGACGGGGCCAAAGAACAAGACAGAGATAGGGAGCTCTTAAATGTTGTTATGCTGAAAACCCCCTCTGCCCCACTGGGTTTCAACAGGAAGCCATGTCGTCACAATAACTGAGTCTCTGCAACGAAACAAGCCACAGGAAACATGGCTCAACACACCTATCTCTCACAAACACACCCACACATGTACTGGCATGGATGTTTTTCAGCCTTATTAAGATCTCTCCCTTCTCTTGATTGCAGTTACTCCGACATTAACTGCAGTTTCTCCAAAACCATCGGAGGTGTTGCCTCATGTCCTGTGGATCTCCTTTGCTCTCTTGTCATTATGTCTTGTCATTTTGGCCGTGTACATATTCAGGTATTGAGATGTGCACTTGAGTATGTTTTTGCATGTCTGTTTTTCCTGCTGCATAATACACATAGATACATTTACGTTGTGTGAAATATTAGCCAGAGGATGAAATCACAGATTTCATTTTTCATAGCAATCATTTCAGTCAACTTCTCCTTTTTTCATTTCAGACATACGAACAGATTTATGTCAAAACTCCAGGGTTTGAGTGTTGTCACCCACTGTGGTTCCTCGCCTCAGTCACCACCCTCTATCCCAACGCCACCAGAAGGACAGGCTTTGGTGACCTTTGGCCCATCGCCTTACAGAGAACCCCCGCCGAGCGAAGTGGAAGAAAAGGAAGAAGAAAATGAAGAACAGTGTGTAAATGAAAAGACAGAAGCCATGCACTTCAACAACACAAGTTACTTCTTACTCCAGCAGTCGTGAGGCAGAGAGGAGAGTAAAACCAAAGCAATTTAAGTGTTTTGTGTCGTTGGGTTGTTATTTTCACTACAGAGCTAGCCAAAAAGGATCATGCAAATAAATTTTTTATGGCTCTCCAATTAACTTCTGCTGGGAGCAAGCTCAGGAACAGCTTGTACAGACTGTCTCACTCTATCCCTTTAACTCTATCTCATGCCTTAAATACCTCTAAAAGACTTTTTGCCGTTGCATTTGTCTGAAGAGCAGTCTTAAAGCTACTCGCACCTCTGTCTGTGCCACTTTAAAGTGCGTTGATGAATAATGGGCAGATGTAGGCCTGTTGATTCAGCAGGCCTGAGTCTAGCCTACCACCTCATGTTCTGTTTGTATATAATTTTGTTAAGGTATTCCAAATATATCTCTGACATTCAGCTTGCTCTGTTTCTGTAAGTTCTTTATGAGGTCTGAACAACACCTGGCAAAATATACAGTCCGAAGCATTCATCATACATCTGTTCTCCTGCCTTTTAGACTGGTTAAGCTGGGTTAATCGTCCTGTGTTATGATTTCAAGTTTTTCTGAGGAAGGGTCCATCAATCAAGAAAAGACCTTGAAAGCATATCTGGGAGAAAAGTCTGGTTTGTGAGCCGTGCAAAGCATGAAACTGCCCCTAAAATCCCAGAACTCCAGGCTCACTCGTTTAAAAATATTTATCACTTAAGCACATCATCAGCCGATAGATAAAGGCCTCAGTGGTCAAATGGATCCTGCTTTGTGACCTGATATCAAGGCTCTGTCTTGAAGAGCTCATCTCTAATCAAATCATTTTTGCCTCTGGCTCCCTCCTAGTAACATAGTCAATTCATCCTGGAAAACTAAAAGACAAAAATCCGAAAGATTTTTAGCAAGTTTAAATGACAACTATATGTAGGCTAAAGTTTCCCAACCTATTGTTAGCTTATGTGGCCAACCCATACACACATCCACAGAGGGATTTGTGTGGACATATTGAATATGATGTGTGTGATAAATAGAAAAAAACTAATCAAATGGGTCGGTTTTAAACAGAGTATACAGCCACTATGGTGTTTCTGTTGTTGTTGTTGTTGTTGTTTGTTCTGGCAATATAACAGAGAAGTTGAAAAGTTGATTTAAATGCCTTGAACTCACACAGCACGGCTTCATAACAAATGTGTCTATTTAAATGTCAGATGATTACAGTATTATTGTGGACTTATTTTGATTTTTACAAAACAGCAGAAATATTTGCAAAGTTGTGTCACCGAAAATTTCATCCTTTGCTGCCACCTCGTGGACGCAGACTGTAGTTTCTGGAAATCGTTCCCATAGCAACGGTTGTTGCTAGACTGCCGTGGAGGCTGTGTGTCACAAACAGGTGACCATTTTT
>JAQFJB010326518.1:0-10388 GCA_029874875.1 Naso minor
CTGAGCAGCATTACTTTTGTATATGTCTATTTTTTTAACTTTTTTTTTTTTGAGGGGGGGGGATACAGACAAGGATACAGACAAAGTTAGCTGCTGTTTGCTGAACATAACAGAGCGTTCTGCTGTTTGGTGAACATAACAGAGCATTGAGCTGCTAATGAGCTAAACCTCTCCCTCAGGAGCTGCTGGGAACAGGGCTAAAAGAAAATTGACTACACCATTCATCTAGCAAATCAGAAGCGCAACTCCAGATGAATGTTGCTCTGTGTCTGCTGAACATGAAAACAGATAAATGTGAAGATTATCCTCACATCACAATTCTTGTCCATGTGAGAGTTCATTCCACTACCCTTAAGCAGTCAGTAATAGTCACATCATGCCGGTTTGAGTCTCAAAGCAGTAACCTTTAAAATCTCATGACAGAGTAACGCGTTTTTCTTTGAATCGTAGCAAAAAGAGCTCTCTGTGACAGGAAGCACCAAGGCTCCATGTGTCCTTTTGTTTTAATATTTAGAGGTAGATTATTAGTTCGATAATTTGACAAAGTTATTGTTGTGTGTGTATCAAATGCAGCAGTCTGAAAAATAACATCAATAAAAATTTAACTTGTAATCGCAACATCAGTTTTTGTGTTATTGCTCAGTCTGGTTGTTTTTGCATATTCAGACTGAAACCATTAGCATGTTCTTCATGTAACAATGTAAATAATGATATAACTAATGTATCAGCGTCAAGAAGAAACTTAAACAAATTATCCCTGTTTTAACTGTTTTTGTGAGCTGAAAAATTAAAAAGGCCAGTCTCTCTTTATTGCCTTTTTATCTTTTTTAATTTTAGCGCTACATTAAACATATTTCTCTTGATGTTTCTTCGCACGCACACACACAGTGGCACTGACTTTTTCTCTTCCTCTGTATTTTCTGTATTTCGAGTTTTGCTTTACTTTCAAAACAGCAGCTGTAATTCATTCACTAATAGTTAGAGTTAAAAACTTTAAATTAGTTTTAGTCAAAAGAAAACAAAGCTTTGTACTTGTACTTTAACTACTCTGCATTATCTTTCAGTGAAATAAATTGAATATATTATTTAAGTAGCTCATTCTATTTTGCAGCTGCTTAGTTGTTGTTTTTTTTTAACGCAGACATTTATCCATTTCCTTTTCACCCCATGCGGCATTTTCATTTTTTCTTTAGACATGAGATGTATGTCTAATGTGGTAATGGCAAAGATTTGTCTAAGAACCTAAAATAAGAAAAGAATGAAAGATCAATATAAGTATTAATTTTAATTTTCATTAATCTGACCAGTGGCAAAGGAATGAGATGCAATTTTTGCAATTTCTTAAAGCAATAATTAGAGTTTAAAGGAAAAGTTTTAAGACTTATAACCCTTTTCGAACTTGAACATTTTAATTACTTAACTTAAAACATTATTATCTGTCTTACTTATGTTGTGATTTCATAATGTTTTGATGGATTTCTGCTAACATTTTGTCAGTCCAGAGTTTCATTTTGCAAATTTTAGTGCAGATTATAATAAAAGAAGTATATTGCAAAACATTTCAGTTAATGTTTCTAACATTAAAAGATAGTTGCTGTAATAAAAATTGCTGTAAGTTTCTTTCCACAATCATTATTCAAAAAAAACACACAAAAAAACATTTCTTTCCTCAGCTCGTTGAAGTTCATAAAAATTAATTAAAGCCACTGAGTCTCTCAAATAAAAGCCAAATGGTTCCTCCTTGCAGTTGCACACACACACACACACATTCCTCCTGAATAAAGATCAACTTGTTCTTTTCATTTTTAAAGGATAATGCACCTTTGTGATGAGAGACGATGAGGCTTGATCCCTGCTACAAGCTTTTATGGCTGTTCACTGTGGGCAGACAGTCAGTGCTTCATTTGCATCAACCCAAAGGCCAGAATAAAAGTTGGCACATTTAAACCTCGGATATATTAAAACCTTGTATGTCTTTTAAGTTCCATTTTCAATTTTTAATTTTCTGTTGTGTAAGTGCCGAGATATTTTGGAAAAGATCATGTTTTGGCTCAAAGCACCAGGTTTTCTTTCACTCAAACAGCTTGAAAATCTGCAGATGTTTTGTCAAAACCTCTCGGTTTCGTGGGTTCAAATAGGAAGCCAGCGATGACCTCCAAGTGGTCTCAAACTGCAGACCATCCCTACCTTGTAAACGTTCCAACATACCACTAACAATTTTCTGCCATCATTCCAGCTAAGGTCATAAATGCACCACAAATTTCACACTGAATGTAATAAAATGTGTGACTTTATGGACGTGTGGGGAAACTTAACCTTAAATTAGGTTTTGGTCTTGTCTTGCCAAAAGACCAGAGCATTACAAAAGATGAATGACTTACAACTTTAAATTGATTTTTTTAAATTCATATTTATCAGTAAAGCTGAGGCAGGCAATGTCTGGAAAACAAGGCAGTTGGAACACATGCTCTCTGAAATGACCCGTGATTGGCCAAAAAGCTCTTGTCACAGTCTCCGTTTTCAGTGCAGAGGTCTAGTGTTATTTAAAACCACCTGAATAACAACACAAGAAAAGCTATTGTGGAATTTTTGTCTGATCACTGAAACAAACTGCCTACCCCAGCTTCAACTTTGTTTCTCTGTAAATCTAATCCTAATGTTAACACATTCTCATGCCGCATATCTATATAAGCCCTCATCAATTTTTAACCAGTTCTACTGGATGAACCCTCTTTAAAGGCTTTAGTTTTATTTTGTTGTCATAGTTTTCAGTCTGGCAAATATACTAATATGAATACAAATCAATTTGACCAAAAGTACTTTAATAAAAATATACAGTGCAACCAAAAAAATGATGTGTTATAAAGTCTATGATAAAAGAAGAAGGGTTAGTGTGCAGGTGTAGGTTTTTTTCTGATATTTTGATTCTAATAAGTTCACTATAGGATCCTTTTTTGTGATTGGATGAGTATTCATTGACATTTCTTCACAAACACTGACAGATTAGATTTCTCTGTTTTTCTTTATTTGTCGAAATTAAAAAGGAGAACGATTTGTGAAACTCCCACTCTGAGCTTTTTTCTGCTCGTTGCCATCAAATTTGCAGCAGGATGGTGCCCGTTCACAAAGTATCAACCATATTAAATGGTTCAGATCTAACTCAGATTCTTTTAGCGTTTCCAGAAGGTTTGCAAAAACTCTGGGCTCTCAAGGAAAAAACAACAAACACGGACACGTGTTCAGTGTTTCTACAGACTAACATTAAAGCCCTGCTGCTGCCAGACTCGCTGCTTTGAGTCAGAGGGTTCACGTTCTTGGTGAGCACACTTTGCACCATCTCCCTCACTGCTGCCTATAAAACATTTGGCTGTGATACGCTCACACATCAGTAAATCTTTTTTTTTTTCTTTCTCTCATGACTTTTTCCCAAGCTCAAAGTTTCCTACTCTGGAACTCAACCAAATCTGAATGTCACACTTTTCAAAGCAAAAATGGCAAATAAACTTAAAAAAAATAAAATAAAATTTACACATTGAATGAAAAAGAAAGTTTATATTCAGTCCTTTGCGCACACAGTGGGATAATTTTTTAATCAACATGACATGAAGATTTAGCCATGACACATTGTGTAGATAACTGTGATTTAGCCATCAGATAATGACAGTAGCATAGATGGGTACAAGGATGTTTATTTTAAAGTTAAAAGTTAAAGCAAATGTTTCCTGTTTGCTAAAGCTTTTGAGCCTGGCAGGTTTTTCAGGCCGAATGTCTAAAATACTTTTAGCAATATTGAACTTATATGGCCAAACTCCTTTAAAGAAGCCATATTATGCTCATTTTTGGGGGTTCATATTTTATTCTTGGTTACTACTAGAGCAGGTTTACCTACTTTGATGCTAAAAAAACTCTTCTGTTTTCTCATACAGCCGACTGCAGCAGCCCTGTTTTTCCAGGATTTTTGCCTCTATCTCACACGCTCTGTTTTAGCTCCTGCCCCGCCTCTAAAGGCTCAGGGGGCGATCTCACTGAGACGCACTGCCAGAAACGCGTCGCCAGCAAAACCATTGTTTTCCTATGGTAGGCGCGCCTGGTGTGAGCTCCTCCCCTGTGCTGCGCGCCGCATCTTTCTCACATTTTTTAGACGCACATAAAAGCTAAAATATTCTCAACTTTTCAGCACAAGCTGTGGAGTCACACCGCTTGTCAATGTCACACCTGTCACAATGTCAAGCGAGAGGCGGGCTTTACTAGTTCACCATTTCCTTCCTGTGATGAAACAAAACACCATGGCCAATGCTGACGAGAAGCTAATTCTTGCGGTTTTTAATTATGAAGCACTTTATAATTCAAGGTCACCACACTATTCCAACACAACTCAGAGAACCCTTGCATGGAGTTGCGTGAGCGCCTAGGTGAATCTCTCTGGTCAGTAAATTCCCGTTTACTATGCAGATAAATTAGCCAGCTAGCTAGCTCGCCCGGTTCCGCACACATCCCCGCCTCCACAGGCGCATCAGCTGTTTTGCCAGACGCACTTTGGCCAAGGCGTCTTTGAAGCGGCCGCGCCTGTAGCAGCGCGGCTCAGTGAGATCGCCTCCTTACTCTGCTCTGATTGGCCACTTCAAACACACACCTTCCAGATGAACCTATAGAGAAGCTCAGCACACTGTGACACACTGGTGGTCTGAGATTTTAAAAAAACTGATGAGAACAGAGCTTTCAGAGCCATTTGAAACAGCCCACAGGGATTACTGCTACACACCCTTACCTCATTATTTCACGCTTTGGCATCATTGAAAATGGCAAACCCGACTTTGTAACATCATTTATCGGTTGAAAGAGACAAAAAAGCATAATGTAACCCCTTAAAGGAAAAAGCTGTGCACAGTTTGCACAGTTGTTGTGATGTAATGTAAGTTGATGTTAATGATGTGAACAGCTTCCACATGCTCTGTTTTTGTCTTCTTCAAATTAATTTCTTCACCACAAATATCTCTGCTTGTTTTGTCACAAGTTCCTTTCTGTGAATTTATGAGCTGTGGTTGAAGCCCCTTTGTCAACAAGGTCCAGGATAATCTGTAAATCTGATGTAGTCTAATACACAGCATTAATACACACGTTGAATAATTGCCCCCATGGCATATTATACTCTAACATCTCTAAAATCCTTGGTCGTAATATTATACATCCTTTTTTGTTTAAAACAATAATGCAAAGCAATTTTCTTTTTTTATATATATATATTTGCCTACATCTTTGATATTTTATAGGCTTACTGAAAATGTTTGTTTTACATTTATGAGTCTTGACTTTTGAAATGCTCTTACCATATTGATTGTTATGCACCAAAACACCAAGGTGAGTCCATTGTGCATGAAAACCTCATCACCCTGATAAAGATTTTGTTAGCTTACTTTTGTTTCACAGGAGCTACCTTAGCTTAACGCCAACGAGCAACAACTATGCCACCACACTAGTTAGCCTAAATATCTTGTTTGTTTAAACTGTGTAAAAAAAAATAATTTAAAAACAGAATTTGTGATTTTACAGAGGTTACTTGCTGGACCTTTTCTTGACTCGACACAATGACGTACTTCTCAACTGGTTACCAAAATGGAGCTGCAGCTTGTTTGTTTACTTCACCATAAAGACAAAACAGAAGTAAACACTAGCCTAACTGTCTATGCTAAACGTAGAAAGCCTGGTTCTGTCAAAAGTGTAAAAATGCACCTGCCATAATGTTTAAAATGATAAACTGAAGGCTTAATTTACTCATTAAACTCTCAAATAAGCGAATATGTGTATTTTCAAAGATGCATAAACTAAATATTAGTGTTGTATTTGAGATTGGTCTTGGTCTCAACACTGCTTTTTGAGGGTCTTGGTCTGGTCTCGGAATCGAACACATTTTGACTCCGTCTTGTTTCAGTGTCAGACATGGCGTACTCAGGATTTTTGAATCAAGACTAGTCAAGACCACAACAGGTTTATTTGTTAACCTATTGACTGTGATTGGATGTAAAACTTTCTTCTTCAAATGCAGCCAATAACATGAGTCATTTGTAGTTTGATCTTTTTGATTCGTCTAAGTTTGGCTACGTTAATCACAGAGAATTCTTATGCAAATCAACACACAAGAGAAAACACATGACAGAGTGCAGCTTCTGCGGCTTCTGCAGGGCAGTGCCTACTGAGATGCTGGGAAAACATTAAACATCTATTGCCAACTTTAAATCAGAGGAGAATTTTTTGAAGGTCTTGGTCTTGTCTCAGTCTCGCACATTCCGGTTTCAGTCAAGTCTTGGTCTTAGTGTGGTCTTGACTACAACACTACTAAATACAGCCTAAATATTGGGCCATCCAGTGACTTATAAGATAAATAGGCCAATGACTGATTTTACCAGAGGAACAAGGCTATTTCTGCTACTTTATCAGCTCCTTTATTTGCAACACATAAAAATACTTGTGGTTTCTGATTGAACAAGGGGCAAAGCTCCCAGAAAGTCTCAGCTGCTGTCATCTCCTCTGAACAGCCAACATAAACTCAGCTGGCTCCCTCAGGCTGGAGGAGCCGCCAGGCTGCAGCTCAGATCCTGCACAGGTGCGCAAGTGGGCGGGTGGATGCAGCACATAAACAAACTGAGAAGTCTGGGGCAAGTGACTGAGCCTCTTGGGCATGTCACTGAAAATTAAAAAATGAAGAGATTCTAAGGGAGAGAGAGAGAGAGGCTCTCAGTCTTTGGGGAGCTGGTGGAGAGGCAGCGCTGAAGGGATGTGGACGCTCTCACGCACGCAGCTTTTCACTTTCCTCGCTGCTACTCCAGCCGACTCATCTGATGGCATAGCTCATCCTCTCGGTCATTTCTAAGTGCTAAAATTTTCAACCGGGACGTCTTTTGGACTTATCGGACCACTGACTCAGGGGGGGAAACTCATCTTGGATTAGCTCGAGGCATCACGACCGTGGGCGCAGGAAAACGCGCCAGGATGGTCGTACCTGTCATCATTCTGCTCATCCACTTGACCCAAACTGAGATGAGAGGTAAGGGGGAGGTTTTCGGATTAGCCTGTTTTGTGCTGTTGCATTACTGGAGCCTCTTTTGTTTCTCGTGAGGTCCTTTTCTGTTTGTTTTTTGTGAATGAACGCTGACATCCACAGTGAAAGAAGCAGGTCTGCGGAATATTATGTGTGCAAATAAATAGGCTCTTCATTTTGCAGAGATGAGGGTACTTAAAGTTTTATAAATCTGGCTCTAAGGACACCAAAACTGTTTAGTACCGGATAAATAAGGTGACTACTCGAGCTGAACAAAAATCCCGTTTCTTTGTCTGCTCTGCAGTGGAGGTGGTGAGGCTGCAACAGGCTTTAAAATTATTCAAATCTGTGGACAAAAATCCTAAATTTTAGGATGTTTTTAAAGAGCTAATTAGAATTTGCTTTGCAGCCTATAATAACATATTAAGTTAAGATTTTTTTCTGTAATTTATCAGTAATTCCTAATATGCAATACCTGTGAATTTGTAATTAATTTGACATTATACTGACATCTCTTTGCTGCTTAAACTGTGGCGTCTCACTCTGTCACTTCAGTTGTTGGTGTTTTGTGGAGGATTTATTAAACAGTGGGGGGGCTGGAGCTGGTAAATATCACAAAATTCAGTATCCGTTTAACGCCTGATTCATTCATGCCCGCTCACACTTCCTCCACCTCTGTGACTCAGCTTGAGATCCTCTATTGTGTCAAAGTGTGTCAAAGTGAGTTTATGAGCAAAGACTGCAAAGTGTTGAGAGTGACTGGACAGATGTGCAGCGCTTTTTAATTCCACTTGACTGTTATAATGATAATTCAGGGTTAATGCAATCACAAATTATCAAGGATTATAACTAAATAAAAAGTTAAACCACAAACAAATCTCTGACAGGGATTTTTTTTTTAATGCCTTTTGTTTTCTTATTTAGGAATAATTTACTCCATTAAAAAAAAGACTCCATATTTTTCTTATTTAACTTAACAAGCTTCACACTGGATATTTTATTCAAATGATAGTAATGATGTGGAATTTCTGAGATTAAACAAAAGAGGCTCCAGTCAGTCACACAGATATCACAGGTGCTAATGCTGGGTCATTTGCTGAGGCTTGGGGAGGAGCGGTAATGAGAGGGAAGCCCCTGTGGCTCAATCTTAAATGTATGTTAATGCATTCAGACTCCCTATCAAATAACAGGTAGCAGTGCAAACAATCTGTCAGATCAAGTCTTTTCCATGTTAAGGGACAATTTGCAGTCCGCTCAACTGCAGGAAATTTCCAATGTGGAGACAGTAGAGATTTAGGATCAGGGCTTTGCGAGGATTCCCATATTTCTGGTCTTACTGTCAGGACGCCTTGCTCCAAAAGCAGGTGTGACGAGCACCCAGATGTGCTGCAGTGATGACTGGCAGGCCATACAGGCGGACATGGTGTTATTCTGTTTGTGTCATTTCTTGGTGTTAGTCTGTGTGCAGTTTCTCTGCCTCAGTTTGGCCAAACTGAATCTGCTCTTCTTGGCTGGAAAAGACTCTGGAGAGGCTGGTGCACTGATTGGAACTTTCTTTCATTTATTGCCTCAGTGTAGGTGGAAGCTTTGCCGAAATGAACGACTTAAATATAGAAAAACATTCCAGCTCTAAGCTGTGATGAACCAAATGTGAGGCTGTGAGGGTTTTGTAAATGAATTTGTGTCTTTTTTGGCAACACACAGTACATGAACTGGATCTAAAAAGCTTTTTAGGCACTTTATTTAATTGTGCTTAAAGCATCAATGGCTCTGCATGAGAAATGTCAGGTTTCCCATGTATTTCGAGGAAACCTTGTTGGCTCAGCCACAGTAAAAGTATTCAGTAAAAGCACATCTAAAGGGACAAAATACAACTGGGACCAACAACTTGGAGGTAACTGTGTCCAAGAACAATTGTTGCCTAAACTGGATCTGTTCTCAATCTGCTCTGATCTATTCCTCATCTTGCACAATAACGGATGCTTTCTTGTTTCAGTAATGTTTCTGAAGCATAAGTTCCTTCCGTCTAGCGGTGGACAGCAACAAAGTGAAATTACTTGAGTATGTGTGAGTACCTGTACTTTACTTGAGTATTATTTTTTAGGAAACTTATAATTCGTGACTCCACTATATTTCTACAAAGGTTCTTGTTACTCACTACTTTTGCTTTGAAGTCGGCTGGTGAATTTTCTTTTCTTTTCTAAAATCTGAAATACAATAAACTGTGTTCATGTAGTTCTGCGTGCGGTTGTGGTGGTGATGCTGTACGTGTACCTCACACGTCTCCATTTTTGAATATAGAGCAAACCTCACTTAGATCAGGCAGTTCATTTAGTGGTCGTAATGGTGTCCACGACGGATGAGGATGAAGATTCTCCACCTGAGCACCCATGGCCATATCTGCATTATTCAAGACGCTTTTTGAAACATATCAAAAAAGAAACCCTTGAATATTTTCTGTCTATAAAGTCTGGCAGACATTTTCTCTGGTATTTGGTTGTTCCTGTCTTTGTTCCTACTATTTTTGGAGCTGCAAGTCTGGAAATCTGTTGCAATGGAATGTAAATAATGTTTTTTTAGATAAATGTTGTAAAAACGTTGGCTCATAACCACTCTTTCATACGTACACATTTTTTGATGTGCTGACTCTGCTCATCCACAATTTGAAAAAAAAAAACCACTAATTTTTGGGGGGCTGCCGTTCTGACTGTGTATACATCCGTATCAAGTGAACACCGTGGAAATTGAAGCCCTGTCGTTCAAACTGATCAGAACTTAAGCCTCTTCAAATTCTCAAATCCATTGTTTTGGAGTGTAGAGGTAAAAACAAAATGTGTTTATGACTACTTACAGATGTTAAAGTTAAAACCTTAAAAAGGCATTTATAAGTGGAAAAAAATGTTTTCCATTTGATTTGAAAGAAAATTCATAATATAGAATGTCTTTGTAAGACTGTTTTTTAACAAAGTTAAAAGGGCACCTATTTTTTGCAGTGGGGCACCAGCCCGCAAAAAGTTGTTGGGCACTTTATCACATTTCGTTTACTAGAAGAGCATCTTAAAGGGGACTTTACCATGTTTTGTCCACTGCAAGGGCACCCTCGAAGGTGTTTCATTACATTTTTTCTATTGGACCCCCCTACCCCCCCTCTGAGTTCGCCTCTGGATGGGAGCAGGTTTTAAACAGGGATGTTCTGCAACTTTGAATATTTCTTGGTGGTCTTTTGTGTTTGAGATGATGGAAACCAAACACCATAGTGTTTCTTTGTTCTCGAGGTGCTCAGTGCTCCGTATGCTTTTTTTATGGCTGAAGTTCTGCAGCCACATCTGACTGTGATCACAATGCAGTGGCT
>JAQFJB010326523.1:0-10386 GCA_029874875.1 Naso minor
GTAACAGTAAACTTCAGTTCATATGGTATGAATCCAATGCAGTAAAACAAGTAAGACTGACAAGACTGTACCCACCCGGCAGGATGTCACATTACAGCAGTCTGTTCTGGGTGTTGATGTAAAGAGTTTTTATATGTTGATTGAAAACATTTTGGATTATGTTGGGCTGCATTGTGCGTGTGTTCATGTTGGTGTATGTGTGTTTTAAAATGTGTTCCTCCCCTTTTTGACTTTGAATATCTTTGTTTATTATGACATTAGTGGTAGGAATTTACAACTCACCCACCATTAATATAAATCAGTAGGGATGTAACAGTATCGTCAGTTTTGCAATACTGGGTCAACAAGTGTCTCAATGCTGTCGTGATCTATGACAACATCAAACTTTGGCTCTTTCCAGGCATAACTTTTTTTAAAAAGTTTTGGCTGAAGGAAAGCAGAGCGGAGAAAACTACAGAGACTATCGACTATGTTTACTCTTACAGCCCTCTCCCTATCACACACCCAGGAAGAAATACAATCCAGCAGAACAAGGAGGAATAACAGACTTCTGAGCAAGATGGAGGCAGGCTACAGTTAAGGAGATCGCATGTTAATCATTCTTTCAAACTTATTGTAAACTCCAGAATATAAGATGCAGTCTGGTTTTAGGTGTCTGTCAGACTGAAAAAAGTGGGGTTTTTTTGTTTTAAACTCTTTTTCAATGTATTTTCATTTGAAATGCATTCATAACACAAATTATACTGTGTTTTCACAAATTATACTTTCTTTTCCTTGGTTGGGTGCAGCATAACCAAAAATATTGCCTTTCTCACTTCAAAAATCACAAAAACATTTGCTTTAGCAACTCAAAATCAATCCAACCTATTTTACATTGCATACAGCTAAGTCCTCAACGAGCAACTTCTGTGCAGCTTTGTAGCTCTTTCTAGTACTGTCTGTTCTCGCTATGTTGAGTTTGCAAGCCTAAGCTAAGCATAGGATAAAGCTGATAGTTGTGACCCTTACGGTGGTGGCTGCACTGGCGAAAATGACAGTGCATTTCTGACAATGATTATTAAAATGATGATTATTATTGATTATAGTTTTTAAATGTTTTTTTTAAATGTTTTAAAAACCTTTTGTCAGCCACTTCATTTTCTAGTGGCAGCGCACCACTGTAGAAAGAGGTGGAGAGGAGCCTGCTGAGCTGAAATCACTGTGAAATCCACAGGAATTTACTCTTTTATACACAGTTAAATACTGTAATTAATTTTTTACAGTAGTGTACTGTATATTCTGTATAAAATCAGTTTACTGTAGGAAATCACTGTAGAAAACAACTACTGTGGAAAATCACAGTACACAAAATATCCCTGTAAAAAGTCACAGTAGTGTAATTATTGCTGTGGATAAGAACAGTAGCCAAATGACTCCTGTAGAAAATAACAGTAGTAAAGGGCTACTTTAGAAAATCGCAATTGTGAAATTTCTACTGCCGAAATCACAGTAGTAAAGGACTACTGTATACACTGTCTGAGCAAACATCTATCTGGCCAAACATTTAAGACAGCACCAACAATATTCACAAAGACATAACAGAAATGTGCGCAAGGGTTCACTAAAACCACAACTTCTGAAAAAAAACAGTAATAACTGTCACTTTCAAAACCACTCAGATAAAAGAGTTTAAAAAGAAAGATAAAAAAGATTACTGGTTCAATCATCTTCTTTGTAGTGATGCACCACATATTTGGCAGCTGAAAATAACAAAAAAGCCGTGAAAACACCTAATAATTTTTACCAAACAAAGGCATTTTGGATAACACAATCAAACAGCAACCAGTGTGGAGTAAGGGGCAGCGCTAGAAAACATGTTGGCAGTATGGAACCATTTCAAAGTGTCTGAGAATGATACGAGAATGACTGTTTGCAAACACCATTATACAAGTTTAATTGGTCATTCATTTAATCAAAATATCCCAAACAGCATGTTGAGTATGCCAAGAAGACGGAAGAAGCAGCAGCAGCGAAAAGGAGAGTTCCATATAGTCCTAGCACACCCATTCCATCACAAGCAATTTCTTAAAATCAGATGTCACTTAAGTGAGTAAAAAAGGGATATAGGTGATGTTAACTAGTGACTATGAAGTACAACTTTGCTACTGACAACAGCTAGGTTACTGGTTAGAGTCTAAAGTAAACAAACAAAAACCTCTCTTCCTCTTCCACTCAGAATGCATAATGGGTAATGAAGTCCAGCGAGACCTAATAGTTTACTCAAAGCATCTAACCTCTAAATTATTCTCTGCACTTGTCATTCACATATCAAAAATCAAATAAAATGTACAATTAACCAATCTAATGCACCCAATAAATTATCTAGGATGTGGGTCCATTCATCAATTTTCTAGATAATACACCTAAGTGATGTAACATTAGTACTCTTGAATGTGTCCAGCCAAGGTAAAAATATCTTTTTTTTTTTATTTTGTGAAAAATACTGTGAAAAAGTAAAAGCAAACTGTTGCTGCCAGCATTACTGTTCTTATTTTAATATGTTAATTTGTTTTCCTTTTCCTTTCTTTGTCTGTGTCTTGTGAAATATTCATTTCAGTGCATCACTACTTCGTTGCCAAAGACAATTCATATGACAATTATTTGAATATGCTTATGTAGTGATAAAAACCTGGTATGGGCCCAAGTGGCTATTACTACCCAACTTATCAAACACAGATAAGTGTCTCAAAATAATGGAAAAGAGGCTGCCAGCTCAAAATAAAAGACAAATTTATTTACAAGATTCAACAAAAAATTCAAAAACATTACCTAACAGGGCAATACTGTATATTTTCAGCTAGGCTAAACAGCAGTTAATTTCAAATTGTGCAATACAGTAGGCTAAAATTCAATAAAGTAGGATCTTAACTATGTGCACAGTTGTCACAGTCACTCCATATAAATAGCTAAAAGTATGTACGGGAGGATAAAGGCTGTTAATAACTTGAAACCCCACAGCACAAGTCCACGGCACACTTTAAGAATAATCATGTATAATCACACACACAAAAAAGGGTGCACTAACAGCACACCAAGGGCCAGATCCACAAAACAATGGATTTCCCCCGATAATAGCACCATGATTCGTGCAGAATTAGCACATGCAATCTGCCCTGTTTTAGCACTCTATCTGCAAAAGAAGTGTCAATCATGTGCTGGCGCTGACACACCCACAAAGTTTGACAGCTGAGTGCAATTTTCCCTGTTTTTGCGTCAAATTGAGTAAGCACATCTTTTCCCAGTGTTTCAGTCTTTTCTACATATTTCAGAACACAGACTTGTTCATAATGAAAACTGCAGAGAGAGCACAACATGTTGCAGAAAGTGCCAGTTTTGTTTGTTGCTCACAGTTGGCTGTGTGTTGCAACTGGCTCCAGCATCTTCACACAGCAGCTGATACTATACACTCGTCTCCAAAATTAGAAAAAGTCTGTGTGCTTTTACGCACGGTGCTATGGTTGCTTCATTCAGAGGATCAACCAGGATTTGATGGTAATTAATGTTCTTTATTCTGCTTCACATCCTCACAGGTCTGCTGTTAGACACAGACTGCAGGTTTATACGGTGAAATTGTTTGTAATTAAGGCAGTCCATATGGAAGAATCCTGAGCTTGATCAGAAACAGTGGCATAGCCGGATAAAGTAACAGTTTCATTCATATAATTATTATTATTATTATTTTTTTAAACACCAGGACATGCTCACGGTTCTCGGAAAAATTACACCTGAAAATGACCACGACAAGTGTTACACATTTTTAATGTCTGTATCTGTAGAATATTTTACTATTTTGCAGACATGCGGAAACACGCACACCAGAGGAGAATCATATTAGTTTTTCCATCTCTCTTTCCCTCTCTCCCCCCGTGTGTGCAAGTAAAATCAGGTCATCAAAAATAAAGTGAAAATATTCAAGTAAACACCATGCATATGTGTGAATGTATCTTGTATGTGTAAAGTCAGTCATACTAATAGCAATAAATTAATAAAGCCTAATTGATCTGCA
This sequence comes from Naso minor, assembly GCA_029874875.1. Taxonomy (NCBI): domain Eukaryota; kingdom Metazoa; phylum Chordata; class Actinopteri; order Acanthuriformes; family Acanthuridae; genus Naso; species Naso minor. The sequence goes on from JAQFJB010326523.1 coordinate 4,046, forward strand.
TTAAATGGGATCACAGCTGTCAGACCGGGGAAAAAAACAGTGACAGTCAACATATCACATTAAGGCAATCGTATAAAAACAGACATCGTGTGTTAGGCTAAATTTTGGCATATTTAAAAGGCAATATTACTTTTGATCAAATTATTAACCTAATGTACTTTAACTCATCCTGATTTCAGTGTCATCTAGGTTTATTGGTTCAGGGAGAGTGGACTGGTCAGGGCTTGTAAACATAATTGGTAGATTTCCCTTGTTAGTTCAACAGAACTTTGCTCATTTTATGTTTTTTTTTCTTTAAGTTTAAGGTATTGTTCATTTTTCAGCAAATGGCATTAGTTATTTCCTGAGGTTGAATATGTATAGTAAGGGTTCTTTTTGACTTGTCAGACTGTCATTTGACAGTCAGTAAGAATTATGATAACCATGATGTTTGTGTATTAGTGTAATGTCAGAAAGGAAAACAGAGGAAAAACTCTTCTTAAGGTGAATGGAATGTCAATTTAAGACATTGAACAGTCTGTTTTCCATTAAAGACAGATATTTTAGAGGGCTTGCTGTGCATAAATCTCATTATAAAGATGAATACATACTTTAGAGTTCAGGGATTCAAAAACACACTGTTGTGCAGAAATAAGAAAAGAAAATAATGGCCAGGTTTGTTTTTACAAACCTGAGACAAGGGACAACCATAAAACCAGGTGTTGTTTGTTAAAAATAGTTTTTTATTGCAAGGAGCTAAGAAGAGCTGATACAAACAGATAAATGAGAGGCAAAACTACAAAGGAAAAAGGCTGGTGGCACTGTTCAAATTATTTTTTAAAAATATTTACGAAAGACGTCAGTTGTAAAAAGAACTGTTTATACCTTTATCAGAAATGAAAATGCAACTTTGGCAAAACCCAACACAGGGGTTAAACAGCATCACGGTCCTAGTTTTTCTAAACAAAGGTTAATTGATGGTCTCGTGTTAAAGTCAGCGCTTTATGTTCACAGTGACAAATCCACCACTTGTATATCTAAGACAAGTATGGGCGCATTCACTAAGTTTACAATGGACACCAATATTTCGATATTAACCCCATTAAGATAATACTTTGAATGAGACACTGCCATGTCAACAGCATTTGCTGATACCTTACTCTGCATGAGGTCATAGTCGGAGTAAGCAATAATCAAATGAAGACGTGGAGTATTCCAGTTTTAGTCGCATCATTGCACACATGTGTACACCTTAATCGTACTATGCCGTCCTATCAGAGTTTTTGCAGCCTTTGGCAACAGCAGCACATAGTTTACAGCAGTCAAACTGCTTGACGACACAGTACAGAGGAGGCATATAGTTGCAGAAGCTGAAGGGTATAGTTGCAGCTACATGTGTGCAGTATCAAAACTGTGAAAACAACAGCTTACAGGTTTTGGGAAATTAGAAAATAAAAACTCAAAAGGTGAAATGGTAGCAACATGTTCAACTGTTGTGTTGGTGTTGTTCGACATTAGGTCAAATCCCACGAGAATGTCGGATGTATGACGTGAGGTGGGCGTGTGTCTTGTGAGTCATTAATCAAACTATGCTCTGTAAGATGTAAACAGCAATATGAATGGAATATTCTATAAGCAACTCATGTGAACACCTAATCAAAATATTGTCATATTTAGAAATAAGGTCAATATGTAGCCCATGTAAACATAGTTATTGGTGCCCTTAAGTTCCCACCTGTGCTGACTGATGATCTTGCTGGACATTGCTAACTTCAGTCCTCAAACTACTTGGTAGATGAAAGGTAAGCAACTTCACAGCAGCAACCACTTCTATTCAGGAAACCACATATCCTAATAAGCAAATTAAACAGACACTACAAAGAGGTTCTGCATATGAGGGGAGCAACCTACGTTTGTCACTCAGTGCATTTACATGGACAGCAATATCGCAATATTAACCCAGTTAAGCCAATATTCTGAATAAGATACTGCCATGTAAACAGAACCATGACTGGAATTTTCTACAAGCAACTCATAAACAAAGTATTGTCTCACTAAGAATAAGGTTACTATTCGGGTTATTGGAGCCCATGTAAAAGTACTGATTGATTTGAGTAATTTGAGTCAATGTTGGAATGTATGTTGACAGACGTGCACATCCATCTTGCTCATCTAATGAACATTTACATTTGCTGTGATCTTTTGTGTTTCAGATTACCACTTCACATGTTTTTGTCTTAGTGCTCACACTGATCTCCTGCAGGGGGGGAATTAAAGTCCCTGACCTGCCTGACTCTTTTGGACGCAGTGCATCTAACCTCAAAACTGTTCCAGAGGTAGTTTTTCCTGCTGGAATTTTAGTCATTTCCAAAAAAGGAAAGTTTAACTTGTTAATCAACAAATTAACTTTCACTATCCTTTTTATAATACTGCGTACCATGTAGCTCAAAGTAGTGTGAGGTTGATGCCTTCCTCCCTCCTTAATTGGCCACAGATAGCAGGTGACCGGGTGGAAGACAGCAAACCTGTGTCTGTTTTTCAATGTCCAAGAAAACAGAGGAGACGTCTGTTTTCTTATCTGTGACACTTTATTCTCACTAATTTTCTGCAGCAGAGCTAAAGTCATAAACCTGATGAAACTGTTAGAATCAGTGCTAAGGTGCATTCAAGCTGTTTTGGTGGCAGGTGGTGGCCCAACACCTGAATAAGACAAAGGACTGGGTCGGATTTCTTAATCAGTCGCTAAATATAAATTACATGGAAACTTTAGTACTTAGTAACGTAATGTAATGGATTACAAAAAAAGTAATCTAATATGAATACTTTTAAAATACTATTTGACAACTTCAAAATTAAACCTTGAAAATGCTGTACCTAGTAGGCTAGTAAAAACATGATCACAGCTACAAAACTTCTTGTTCCACAAATCTTATCAACCTTACTACTGTGGCCAGCGCAGATGAGCTGATGAGCACTGCAGTGAAAATGCATAAAACAAAATTCTTACGCTCTACCTAAACCTTTTTGTGTCAGAAACTTTTGCAAGCTAACGCTAGCTAGTTGGCATGCGCTATGCTCGGCTACAGAGATGGAGCCCTACCTATGTCTTTGCTTATGACGACAACCTTATATTTTTCTTATTCAATTTGCACTTGAGAGACGATCTTGTGTCAGACTGTCCATTTAAACTTGTTCTTTCTGCTCCTGTTACGTGCACCACAACATGGACTACTCTAACATTCTACTCAGAAGTAAAAAGAAAAAAATAACAACAACAAAAAAATTTTTTTAATTTGGATATCATGAAAGACGTTTCACAATTTAGAAGTTCCATAATTTAAAGAAGAACTTATTCAACATCAAGTAATCCTTGACAGTGTTATAATAATCTTCTTTTTCAATTGTAATTTGCAATTTTATTTGAAAATTTTGATTAGATGTAATATGTTACTTCCTAAGCATGCTGACACTTTATATTCGTTTTTCCATTAATTTGTCACCTGTCTGTGTTTTTTCAGGTACCTTCTGAAAGTCTTGTCTCGTAGCCCATAAACAATTGGACTGATAAGTCTAGGCAGGATCTGCACAAATATTGCAATAGTGAAGCGAATGACCAGTACATTTTTTGGGAACAAGTATGTCAGACCCTCTATCATAAAACTAAAAAAGAATGTGAGCATGCACAGCAGCAGCTGAAAGCCATGGAGGAGGACAGTGTTCCTTGCTTTTTTGGCATCTGCAGCAGCTGCCTGTGCAGTGAAAAGAATTCTCAAATATGTGTAGAAAAGAGTGAACCAAACGACGACCAAAAACCCTATGTTTGATATATCTCTTTTGTTTGTGAGATAGGGGTGTCTGAAAATATTTTCCCTTAGGCAAAATACTCTGGATCGAAAGAATTGCAGGGATTCTGTTGCCAATGCCACCATTAAATCTGGCAGAATTGAAAGTGTACTTATCACCCATATCAGGCCAATGACAAAGTATGTTTTCTTGACTGTACAAATCTGAGGGTGTCGGAGAGGGAAGCATATGGCGATGTAGCACTCTACTGCCATAACAGCCAGTGTAAGGGGATTATTTAGACTTATACATACAGCAATCATAATCAAAATTATACAGAAAGAGGCGTTCAGAGTGAACACAATGTAACTCAAGACCTGAAGAAGGGTAAACATGGTCAGCAGGATAATATCATTGATCACCAGATGGATGTACAGGATGTACCTAGGGTTCGTATTGAAAACCTGCAGGAAAGGACAGAAATGATTGGGAAACAGGAGGAAAAGAAAATAAGCAGTGCCACTGATAACAAAGGGATATAGCACATACCTTGCTTAAATCTTAAGAAGTTGCATAAATTTGGTACACACATGTATGCATGCAAAATGGACTTCTTGGAATAGATTCAAACCTGATGTTTTTTGAAAATGTGTACCAGGGCTCCGTTGACATAGTTGATGGAGATGCAGAGAACCACAGTAATCACATTCTTGATTATAGCTGTGTTTAAAGTGTCTCGATATCCAGCTTTTGTGACATTCCTGCCAGTATTTGAAAAGCTCATGAGTCAGCTGACAGCGTCCTTCAAACCTGTTTGACCGGGGAGACATCTGGTGATTATGTTCGAATGATCTCGTCAGTCTTTGCCAGGAAAAATAAATAAATAAATAAATAAATCTCTGACTTGTAAGAAGCATGTCCCGTAATTCCAAAGCTTTGCAAATGTTAAAAGATTTTTTTAGATTTGTCCTTACTTCAGCCTGTTGCAGTGATCAGCCACGGAGATACCGAGTTACAATGACTAGTTTCTCCGCCTTGAGTGCTGGATTTGAAGGAGAAATATTTCATGAACATACAGAGAGGAGAAGGCAAAAACAAAAGAGACTAAAAGAAAACAGCTGAAAACACTATAGTATGACCTCTGGGTTCTAAACTGAAAACATTGTTGCTCACTAGCTTGTCACTGATGTTTAATTCTCACTCTTTATACAAATAAACGCTAATGATTCTGCAGTCAAAAAGTCTGCTGTGAAAGAGAATATGCCTTAAATCTTTTTGTCAATCAGATTTTGTATAAATACATGAATAGCAGAAAACACGTATGACAATAAACAAAGCTGGTTCTCTTGCATTAAATGTCTCAGTAAGTCAATTCAGTGAGCTATCATGCACAAAACCATAACTTTGAAATGAGGCCATAAATTGGAATACAGTTCATAACTACAAGGGCACTGTACGAGCAACTCCACTATGCAGTAACCCACTTCTCTATGATATGCAAATCTGCAAGCACCAAACTGTCTGAATTATGCCAAAACATACTTCTGCCCAGCTGAAACCACATTTATCTTCTAAATTGATGCTTGTTCTTGTGTAGAATCAGCCCTTTTCCTTAAAACTTCAGTGCAGACAATTCATATTTGGATATGAGTAATAGTATAATTAGCTGCAGTGTTATTTAACAGTATAAATTAATCTTAATAAGAAACATTATAAGATTATTGTTGTTTTGCATATATATAATTCAAAGGTATTCTAAGCTCTACAGAATAGACCACACACACAACATGCAATAGTAAACTAAAAAGGACCACAAATCAATATATGTCTCTTTATACACAGACTATAACCCATGAAGAATATGCACTCACTGTGGCAATAGGCGCATGTATGGCAGTGATACATAGAGTGAAGCAGATGTCTCTGAAATTACTTTATATGTTACTTACTGGCAAATGTCATGGGATGAAGAACATTCACTGGTGTGTGTGCATGTGCGTATGCAGGTTTGTGATGACAGTAAGTGTGTATTTGGGAAGGCCTTACATTAATTATACAGATTGTGTTGTATGTTTCATAAGCTTTTGTCTTCAAGCTGACTTATGACTTGCAGTAATGCTGCAGAATTGTTTTAGCACAAAAAACTAACAAATGCACATTGTGCACAAAGTCAGTTATTGACTTAGTGTAATTTGTGACAAAACTTTGTGTTAAATTTATCTGTGTAGTACATCAACACTCATTGTACACAGCACATACTTTTTCAAATGCTGTCTAAATGTCTTGTCTCGTAGCCCGTACACAACAGGACTGACAAACCTCGGAAAGATCTGAACGACATGTAGAAAACAAACATTATGTGTAAAAAAAGTTTAGGAAACCAGTAAATCAGAGCCCTTTTTAACAGATGGGTGACACAGGTCAGCTTGCACAGCAGAAGCTGAAAGCCATGGACAAGGATTGTATTCCTGGCCTTCTTCATGTCTCCATCAGCCGATTTTGTGTTTGCATCTTTAGCAGCTAAGAAGATCTTGACGTAAGTGTAGAGGAGAGTGAGCCAAACACCAATCAGGTAAATT
>JAQFJB010326527.1:0-16802 GCA_029874875.1 Naso minor
TTACCAACTTGTCAAATCCCATGATCCCGGTTGAGAGAGTTTACTTTCTGAGATAAAATTAAAAATGCTGAACACTAATTCAGAAATTCTCTTTTTTTTTCATATCTCTCTCCAAGCATCTGAACACTCACTGCAGCTCATACAGAGCATGTGTTTAGGTTTGTGTTTCACTTAACCGACCTGGCATAGAGGCAGTATGCACCACGTACACCTTAAGACTCATTTCACTTTTAGGAGGGGACATCAGACTGAAACCAGTCAATAACTCATTTCAGACAAGACACATCATGGAGGCAAGTTGTCAGTTGCTGGTTTTTAAGAGTAAGATGAACTCATGCCCGAGCAGTGGCTGTACTGAAGCTTGTACACACTGACCGCAGTAGGGAAAGGTCTGAAGCTCATGCCCCAGCATTGGCTGTAGTGAAGCTTGCATACACTGACCACAGCAAGGAGAGGTCCGATGTTTCCTGGAGGAGCTCGTCCACACCGTCCATCATCATGGTGTGAAACTCGATCATGTTCATGATTTTGGCCAAGTCTGGATAGTCCTTTATGGAGAGGGGAGCCTTGAAGACGCTGGTGTAGCCCTGAAGTGTAAACCAGTTGTCTTGTCACATCAACTGCATTTACATGGTGCTTTTTCCTCACAAAAAAGGCTATGCAAGGTGCCTAGTGGTTGAAGCCATATATGTTCAACTCCAAAATAGTTGGGACAAAGTACTAATTTGTGAATAAAATCTAAATGCAATGACTTTCAGATCACAAGAGCCAATATGTTATTCACAATAGAACATAGATAACATTTCAAATGTTGAAACTGAGACATTTTACATTTTCATCCACAAAATGAGCTTATTTCAAATTTTCTGGCTGCAACAGGTCTCAAAAAAGTTGGGACACAGGCAAAAAAAGGGCTGAAAAAGCAATTAATATATAAGAGAATCAGCTGAAAGAACATTTAGCAAGTAATTAAGTTAACTGGCATCAGGTGTGTAACATGATTGGCTATAAAAGGGATGTCTTAGAGAGGCTGAGTCTCTCAGAAGTAAAGATGGCCAGAGGCTCTCCAACCTGTGAAGGCTTGCGTAAAAAAATTGTGGAATACTTTAAAAACAATGTTCCTCAACGTCAAATTGCAAAGGCTTTGAAGGTCTCATCATCGACAGTGCATAACATCATCAAAAGATTCAGAGAAACTGGAAAAATCTCTGTGCGTAAGGGACAAGGCCGAAGACCTTTACTGGATGCCCGTGATCTTCGGGCCCTCAGACGCCACTGCATCACTCACCGGCATGATTCTGTCATTGACATTACTAAATGGGCCCAGGAATACTTCAAGAAACCACTGTCTGTAAACACAGTCCGCCGTGCCATCCACAGATGCCACCTAAAACTCTATCATGCAAAAAGGAAGCCATTGTTGAGCATGATCCAGAAGCGCCGCCGTGTTCTGTGGGCCAAGGCTCATTTAAAATGGACTGTAGCAAAGTGGCAAAGTGTCCTGTGGTCAGACGAGTCCAAATTTGACATTCTTGTTGGAAATCATGGGCGTCGTGTCCTCCGGGCTAAAGAGGAGAAAGACCACCCCTCCTGTTATCAGTGTTCAGTTCAAAAGCCAACATTTTTGATGATAAGGGGATGCTTTAGTGCATATGGTGTGGGACACTTGCATGTTTTTAAAAAAGCTCCATGAATGCTGGAAGGTATATAAAGGTTTTAGAGCAACATATTCTCCCCTCCAGAGGACATCTATTCCACGGAAGGCCTTGTGTACTTCAGCAGGACAATGCAAAACCACATACTGCACCCAGTGTGCTTCAGCAAAATGCAGGGTTAAAAAAATTGAGCAGACATTTCCTTGGTACCACATTTTGGCAAGGCCACTACCATCGTAATAAGCTCAAAATAAAAACATTTTGGTGGGGAAATATTGCCTTAATTCCAGTTTTTTGTTATCAGTCAGGCTTCTGCTTCAATGTTTTTATCTCATGAGTGAAAAATGGCTGCATACAGCTGGGTGCCACCTGTATTTCCATGAGTTTGTCGAGGTTTTCAAGCTGAAAATCTTTTGTAAAGGGTTTGCCACTGATGTTACTTGCTGAACTTGGTAGAAAATGTCTTTCTGAAGCTTAATGTATAGTTTTCCCATGTTTCAATCAAGAATGACCAAGTTATTGAATTTTGGAAAGCAGGAAGTTGAAAAAATGTTATTTTCTGTTGCAGCCAAATTTTACTAATTTTTTTTGGGATTTTTTTCCTTTATTTGTGAAGTGGAGAGAGACAGTAAAGTTGGGGAGAAGAATGGGGAAGACATGCGGAAAATGACCCGAGCTGGAATTGAACTCGGGTCGCTGCGGGAAGGACACAGCCTTGATGGTGTGCGCGCTTAGACGGATGAGCCACCGGGGCGCAAATTGTACTAAATTAAACAAATGCCAGAAGAAAATAATTATTGAAGCCCAAACCAATCTTGAAACAGCTTAATTCTTGGAGCGATATGTCTAGTTGTGTATCCTGGGTACTGTTCCTTGACACACAAATTTAGTGAAGACGTAGACGCCATAAGGCTCAGCAAGGTTTGTGTGTTTCATATAGTCCCAACTTTTCACAAATGGGATTTTGATCAATAGCAAGCTCCTTCAAAGTGAGAATAATTCACCTTATATCCTTGTGCTTTCCATATCATCGGACACAGAGGAGCAAATATGCATTTTTAAAATCACTTAAGAATGTGGTGTTGCCTGCTCCAGCTTAAAGGCACTCTGTGAAAAAAATTCCAAAAACTAACCTGCTTGTTTTCTATCTGATAGCCTCAAGGGCCCGTAAATAAGAAACCTTACATGGCTGGTAATCATCTTTTCTGTGTGCAGGCAGTTAAAGACATATGAATCTGCTGTCACTTTTTCATCTATGCCAATGCTTAACAGACAGCCTACAGGTCAGCTGACAATTAAAGTCACTGTCTTCAGGAGAAATAGGAGTTGTTGGTCGTCCTTATATCACCAATCAATTTTGATGAAGGTTCACTCCATCAAAACAGGTAAAGACTAGGAAATCCCGATTTTCTTATGAAATGCCTCTTTAACAAGCGTATACATACATGTCCTGAAACTGATATTTGTTGTGAACTCCTTCCCTGTCCTAATTGCCATCTATGCTATGCAAGCCTGCTTTGATTGCAAAGAGTATTGTATGTTATTACATCACATAGGTGACAGCATAGAATTGTGCTTTCAACAGTTCCATATTCTTGGATAAAGACGTCAGTAGATTTTGGCTTCCCTATCCTATAATACAATGGCAGAAATACTAAAGGAACTACAAAAGTTAACTGGGTCGCTTGGGTGATTCCTGCCAAAAAAGTTGCTTTGGTTGCTTGGCTTATTCATCCCAGGGAATGACACAGAAGTTTGGGAAGTATATTTTGATCTTGTTGTGTTGCAATGATGGTAAAAACTTGTAGCCTATATCAGCATTTATTTTTCCAGGTTAAGACTTTATACCCTTTCATACCCAGCCATCCATCCTTTATCTACACCACTGCTTTCTTACTAGGGTCGCAGAGAAGGTGGAGCCTATCCCAGCCGGCTGGGCGAAAGGCAGGGACATACCCTGAATCGCTCACCAATTTATCACAGGGTGCACATAACATTCACACACACTCGTACAAAGGGAAATTAGAGTCTCCAATTAGCCTGGCATACATATTTATGGACTTTGAGCGGAAACCGGAGTACCAGGAGAAACCCACAAACACGCAGAGAACATGCAACCTCTAGCAGAAAAGCCCAAGGCCAGATTTGATCCCTCTACCGTCTTCCTGTCAGGTAGCAGCGCTACTGACTGCACCCTCATGCCACCCTGCGCATACACAATACACATTTAATTGACAGCTTTCGAAGATAATTATTTTAGTCACTGACAGGCTTTGTACATTGACGCTTTATTTTCTGACAATTTTAATAGATTTTTTTTTTTTGAAGTTGTCACACTGTAGCCTACCTAGGTAAGTTTGATCATATCATGTTAGTCATTGTTTGACAGTTGCAAGAGAAAGTCTCTCTCGTCAAAAGCCGGCGTTCAACAATATGCTTGCCTGTCATTGGCCAAATTTAATTTGGAGTGGCAGTCGTACTGGGCGATTGCTAGGCGTCGAATACTACCGCATTTGTTCTGAGAACCGCTAAGTAAAATTGAATCTTCACTGAGCTCAGTGCCGTGGTTTTTGCAAGGACAAAAAAAAATAAAAATAAAAATAAAAAAAAATCAGCAGACACATGAGACAGAATCAAGATATTGAATGCTCTACATGCGATTCAACATTCCACCACAGAGGGAGAGCTTTTACAAAAAAAAAAAAAAAAAAGACCACACACCCCCTCTCTCATGCAGGTGACAACTTGTTGCCAATCTGACCTCCCGCACCTGTTCACATCCTGGAGACCAAGCTCCTCCTCCGTCCCCACGGCAACACTCGCAGTGGACATTTTTAGGATGCATCGCTCCAGGATCGAACACCTGTAACAGGATGGCAGGAAAGGGGTTACTTACTGGTCGAAATGTCATCCAGGTGTCAAGCCGCCTGTTGGAGGAGGGGATTTTATCCTACTTGTGGCTATAGTTTCTGTATGCATTAGGCCAACACACCAAGTGACCCCATGGCAGCAGCCAGGGGCATGTTCAAGATTGCTGGGTCAAGCAGGAGCCCATAACTTCTTACCCCTTGAACAATCAAATGATGTTTGGTCTTGGATAGACAAGCGTAAACATCTGCAAACAGTCTTGTGTTGCTTTACAAGACGGCATCCAGTATTGTCAACATCAGTATTCGCACTTACTTGTTCAGTACAATTTGATGCAAATCCTAGTGGGCAGCCATGTCAGAAATTCACACAAATTTGCTTGTCGTTCAAAACTAGGGGTCTTTCCCACATGAAACCTAGCGTGAGGTCTTGAACATATCCCAGGTTGCCACAGCATCATTCACCAAGCTCTTACACAATGGGCAGCAGTTCCCAGTTTTCAGCCAGTAGACAAGCAAATCAAAGGCCACATTCAGAATCACACTGGACATAACATTCTACTCTTTATAGGAGTATTTCAGGGTAGTAGCCAGTATGTTAGAATAACTATGATGTGTACTACATTGTCACATTGCCACCAGGTTATGATGATCACCCAGGTCTCAATGAGGCATTGCCACTGACTGCACTGTTACAGTACATAAGGACATGTCTGGTTGTGTACAGTTAAATTTGGCCGGCATGGTACAACATCCGGCAAATTTCAGGTTTTTCTCATGCAGTATTCGACTTTAAGTCACGATCATTAAGAAGCACATAGAAGGTGAATCTGAACGTAATCCAAGTCAGACTTTGGGATCGGCAAATGTTAAGCTCAGGTAAATCATGCATATCCAGTCCATACGTTCTACGTGCGCGTATAAATACGCATGTGCCAAATTTTGTGCGTTCGCTAGGATGTGTGACCGAACCTCTGAGATTCGTACCTGCGAGGCTTCAGTGCGATGTCAGCAGCGTCAACATCCCTGCCCTGGTCAGTGCAGTTCGGCGTCGCTGCTCCAGAATTACTGCAAAAAAAAAAGTGGTTGGAGGAGAGAGTATAATGTTTGGCAAGTTTAAAACGAGGAGGGGGGGATTTAAAAAAATCATGAAGACAAGTTGCTCGAATAGTAAGGCTAACCTGACCAAACTGTCATACACAGAACTGCAACCAGGGAGTAGCCAAGGCTCCAGCCCACAAGATACATGACCTGGACCGGTCACAGCGCCGTCTGGAGGGAACAAATTGCCAGGCCAAAGTGGCAGGGCCCACCCCCTGCAAAAGCGGCAAACGTCAGTACACAAAAATACTTTCTTTAAATGATGATAAAACAGCGCATCCGCAAATTATATCAGTGGTCAGTCCTATACGAGTTTCAATATTCAGTGCGAGCAACAATTTCATTAAGGCCCGACAACAAATTGCCTAGAAATTAATCAGGAATTCGAGTGTAGCAAGTCAATGGATATGGCCACAGGTCGTCCTTCTTTTAAATGGTAATACCAGACGCGAAGCGCAATTCAGCCTAACTAAACACAGCGGGATATACCCAAATCTTTACGAACCTTGCATCGGGTGGACTGTGCAGCGCCGTGTCTACGCGTGTGGTCATGCTGCATCCAGCAGTAATCGATGAGTAAACCCGCCATGTTCCTCACGCCAGGTTTAAATTAGCGCCAGGTGAGGAGACCTCCACCCCCTTGGGGCGGGGTAGTGCTCGCGCAACATTGACCACCTTGATGCTGCGTTCCATTTCAACTGGGAAGTAGGGATTTCTGAGCTCTCAGACCGAAATTTCAATTTGAACGACCCCTGAAGAAGGATTTCCAACTCGACAAGTCGGAGATTCTTCACTTTCCCCGAGTTCTCGATATATGCATAAACAAAGTGTAGTTCATTTCACTTTAAATCATTTCTGGACTTAAGGCTGATCAGTTTCTGGAGACTGAATATTAATTTATACGTTTGTGATCATGACAGTGAATGGAAAATAAGCGCAAAGTTTCAGTAATCGTCAACAAAAAGACTTTTGGCGTATTTTGTGTTTTATTAAACAAAGACTTATAGCGCTCCAAACTGACTCTAAAACGAAAAGCGCCTTCTTGCTTCTTCCAGTTCGTGTGACAACGGCAACTCAGGCACCCTCTCTTCAGGTCCACCTTACGCCAGATCTACTCATTGGCCATGCAATGTTCACTCAGGACCAACCAGAGGGGCAACTGTGCCATCTTGTGGCTCGAACAAAAAAAAACAACACATCTCCATTGGGCTGCATTTCAAAAACAACCTGACACTCATTTTCTTTATGTTGTATTGTCTGTTTTCATGGTTAATAAATAATCACGCAAAGAGGGCAGATCTCCAACACATTCTGATTGCGTGAGGAACATGGAAATATTACGACTGCTTGAACAGTATAAATAATACAGCAGCATTGATCGCAATGGGAGATATCACTGAGACACTTAGGTGGAAGACATTGAAATGTGATACATCCTATGGAGCTGCAAAATGAATAACTCACCAGATCAAAATGGTACCAGGGTGGTTATGATCCAGGTCATTTCAAAATTCATTGGCGGTTTTTCAATAATGTCTAAAGTGCAGGTAATAGACTGCTCACTTAGCTTCAAGTCCAAACGTGCTTATGCTGCGGTTAGATGCCCGTGGTGGTCTGTCGTGCGTCTGTGCGTCCATAAACTTTTTGCCTTGTCAACACTCCATAGCCTTCAGTTTTCCACAGATCCTTTTCATATTTTATATGCGTGTATATTGGATGAAAATCAAGGCCAAGTAGGCCAAGCGGGCGAAGTGGCTCAGCCACTTTTTTTTTAAATTATTATTATTACTTTGTAATGTCTTAAAAAAAACAACATGAAATGGCACATGGAAATCACACAATATCAATCGATTCCTCTTGAGCCACTAACAAAATTCATTGAAAAATATTTATTTCTCTCTTGTAAAGAAAAAAGAATAAAGAAATGAAGGGCAGGGGGAGTCTGTGTTTTGAAGTACAAATCCAAAATGCAAACAAGGGCCAAAAAAACAAAGGTTGCGAATTACTAATGCACCAAAAATGATGCCAACAATGCTGCAGCACTCTGCGTATATTTCTTGCTCTACATTACCATATGAAGCCCAGCCTCCTTTGATCTGAGAGGCGCTCCGAATTGGCGTATACTCTCTGAATGTTTTCGGACGTGGTGTGCACATAGTCAGGAATTACATCATAGTCCGCTCCTGGGACTAAGAAAGACGATCTGAAGCCCCCACTGATTGGGCCCAGCCCGCAACCCACGCCCTGATTGGCTGCCCTGAGGAGTGGGATGATGTTCCTGTTTGCTTTGGAGGCGGCATCAATGATGGCATCCGTGTACTGTCGGAACTGTTCCTCCTCTTCGGCGATGAGCTCCTCGTTTCTCTCGTCAAAGTCCAGCTGCTCTTTGTGCATGAGATGACGCCGGAAGCGCTGCTCCAGGATCTGCTGGCGGAGGAAATCGTCCATGATTGTGCGCGCCCTCCTCTTCTCCAGCACTTTCAGCCGCTCCTCCTGCCAGAACAAGTTGTCCTCTTCCTGCTTAGCCCTCAGCTCCTCCTGTGCCCTCTGTTCCTCCTCTTCCAGCTTCTGCTTTTGCTCTCTCTCCAGACGCTTGCGGTGCGCCTCAATGGCATCCAGCATCGACTTCCTCTTCTCCTCCTGCTTCGTTTCTTCCTGCTTCCTCTTGGCCTCCCACTTGGCCTTGCTGTCGGCCATGATCTTGGCATTGAGCGCCTCCTCCTTTCTCGCTTTCTCATGCATCTTGGTGGCTACCTGCTCTGCCACCATCTCCTTGTACTTCTGCGCCACCCTGCGCTTCTCTTCCTTCTTCTCCAGCTTGCTCATCAGGACTTTGTCCCTCTCCATCTCGAAAAACTGACGTCGCTGTTCCGCCATCTCCTGCTGCTTGGCCTCGAGGGCCCTGATGTCGCGATTCGCAGCCAGAAGATCCCAGTGAGCTTTTCTGGCATTCATCTTGTCTATTTGGTCCTGCCGTTTGCGCATTTGCTGCTCCCTGGCGTCCTGTTCTCGCAACTTCCTGCACTCTTCAATCTCCCGCTGCTTCTCTCGCTGTAACTGTTGCCGTAAACGCTCGTTTTCCATTATCTGCTCCTTTACAAAGTCTCCGACGGCCTTCGCGTCCATCTCCCTTTTCCTGAGGTTTTGACGCTCCTGCTCGATGTCTTCCAGCCATCTCTGTTTTATGTCATCGATCATATTCTTGGTCTCCACATTGGCAGCCGCCGCCAGCCTCTGCCTCGTCTTAACTTGGTTCGCGTGCGCATGCAGCGTTTCCGACTGCAGAAGCGCCCGGTGGAAATTGCGCACGCGATCGGTCTGATAAAACTCCTGGCGGATGGCTTTCTGCCTCGCCGCCTGCCTACGTGACTCCATGAATGTTCTGCTGTTCTGCTGCTGAGAAGATCAGGCGATATCCAGTCTTGCTAAAAAGTTTAGCAGGACATGAATGTGTTTAGCGACACAATGACCTTATATCTTCTGATGTCCCCTGTGATGTCACAGCGCTATCGAAGGCAACAGCTAAACAGACGAAAACCCTTATGATGTCATCATTGTCGTGAACTAACCAGTGACGTGCCGTCGGAGGTCAGTTAGGGTAGGCAGAATCGTCACCATTAAACAAACGATAACTCTATTACTTTGCTTGATTAGAAATCTGAGGATTGATTAAATAATTTACAAGACTAAACAGCAGAATGGCGTGCCAGTTCCATCCACCACATTATTGCTCAGCGCATTGAACTTGAAACGCTCACGAGACAGACAGTTTGTTCATATTTGCTTAGAGGAAGCGAATTCAATGCCATTAACGAATATTAAAACCTTTCTTATGCGACGTTCAATGTGTGGTCACTACCTTCACGATAATATTTCCCCCTTACACATGCACTTTTTGACGCCATTTTTTTTTCATGGGGAGTTTATTTTCAATCTTCTTCCGTGATCCGGTAAACAAAAGTTCAAAACAATATACGGAATTACCGAGACAGCTGAGATTTTCTTCCTAATTTCATTATTAAGATGTACTTCCTTGCAGTCTCGAATCAAAGCATGAAGGTAAATTAATCTTTTTGTCACGATCACCTTTTTATCATTACAGGCTTAATTGACATGGGAAAAAGGTAAAATTGATTGTTTGTTAATCAGGCATAGTACAAACAGGTTGACAAAATGTAGCGATAAAAAAAGGAGAAGTCACTGCCTACCCTGACCGCACATCCCTGAGACTAACCCATGTTAGCACTGGTTATGAGTTTAAAAAAGAACCGTTAGTACAGTCCCGGGTAAAACGCTGCAGTGTGATTGGTGATGAAATTCGTTTATTAGAGGGTTGAGCATGAAGAGGAACTCGACTGTACTGGGTGAGACAAGAGTTGCATGTTCTAGAGGTGTTCAGGCAGTAAAATTCCTCACCCCTGAATGAGTTTGCTAAAAGTGCCCGAGCCTTGGTTGTTTTTTCTTTATTCATCCCTAATTCCTCTATCTGCAGTTTTCGTGCTGGCTTTTGATTAATTCTGGAGTGTTCTAAGCAGGGACACAACAGATTTCTGGCGACGTGGATGGTATGTTAGCGCGGGTATGCAGTAATCTGGTTAGCATTTTGGCTACCTAGCCATCTTTTTTTCTTTTTGGATTTGGGAAAAGGCTTTTGGCAAAGAAGGCTTTCTTGACAGGATCTACCGCAGCTCTCGAGTTCGACGAGGCAAATGAGTTTTTCGAATTTTGAAGAGAGACAAACTTTTTTTTGTGGCCAACGACATTCCAGGAGAGAGGAAGAAGGCCGTATTTTTGACCGTCATCGGAACGAAGAACTTAGCGATCCTAAAAGACTTGATGGCTCCAGTGACAACGAAAGACGTCGATCTGAGAGAATTAGTTTCAGCCTTAAAGACACATTTTGAGCCAAAACGCAATGTAGAGGCTGATCGTTTTGCTTTTCATAGACGTAGGCAAAGCAGATCAGAAACGGGTTCACGGTATATTCTAGCATTGAAGAGTTTAGCAGAGCATTGCCAATTTGGAGCCAATCTCGACGAACCAATGAGGGATCAGATAGTTTGAGGTATATGAAACAGAGTTGCGTTCACGGTTACTGGGGGTCGCTTATGGAGAAAATTTAACGTGGGATAAGACCGTGGATATGTGTAACAATTTTGAGAGCACAACTGCTAGCATGCGAAAGTTTCAGCTAGCTGCTAGCTATACTACCGGAAATATGGAAAAGCAGACGATGAAGTTGGGGGATAATGTTAGGGGAAGCATATAGGGTGCGTGTTACCGTTGTTTGGCTACTAACCGCCAGGCACGCGGCTGTCGGTTCAAGGACTATACTTGTCGAAGTTGTGGAAAAGTGGGACATTTGGCGAAAGCTTGTCGGGAGGGTGGCTAAAATGCTCTGGGACAGAATCAACGGGCTCCAAGGCCAGTTACTCCAGCGCGGCCACCAGCTGAAAATAAAAGACTCCATTGCATTGGAATGACGGGAGTTGGAGCCGGTCTCTGAAGGGTCCTTCATGGGGTTGAGCGACACGGCGGCGCCCGCACGGAAGCTAGTCCGGTGACACAGTCAGCCCTCAAGCAAGGCTGCCAAGTGGAAACCGACATTACAACGCACGCAAGCATCCGGAAGGAGTCTATCGGATCAATGCACCAGAGCGACAGAGCCGGAGAGAATGCAAGGTCCGTAACGCAGCCGAGCGCCGGAGCTGGGGATGAGGCAGTTTTCAGCGCGCACAGGGGAGAATTATTTTGCAACGCACCGTGACGACAAGGTGGAGCAAGTTCTTTCCGGGGAGCCACAGACCGACTTGCGGGGGTCGGATAAAATTGAGAGACAGGAACTGTTTATGGTGGATAGTGAGTACGTGAAGCCATTTAATGTGCTGCTGAGAGTAAATGGTGCTAACATATAAAATGCAGGTTGACACAGGGGCAGCTATGTCGCTAGTATCTGAGAAACTGTCCTTGAGTAAATTAAAGAAGTTTCCATTATTGCCAACAAATTGTTCGTTAAAAACGTACACCTCTGAAAACCTAAAGGTTCTGTGGAAATTGAATGTGAAAGACAAAGGAAAAGATGTTCGGATAGAATTGTTTGTGGTACAAGGTAGGGGATGCACTTTGTTGGGAAGAAACTCTTTCACGTTTAGAATTTGGTCCATTGTGAACAAAATTATGGACCCAGTCGAAGGCCTGCAATAAACGTACGCATCTTTGTTTGATGGAAAAATTGGGAATGTGAAAGGAATTAGGTCAAGGTTCAATGTGTCGGGAAAAGTGGTTGGCAAGTTTTGTAAAGCTAGGCCTGTTCCCTATGCTAGTAGAGTGGCAGTGGATCAGCTAGTGAGGCCACCGGTGATAAAATGCCCTGCTTATGTTGAATGGGCAAGCCCAATCGTTTGTGCACCTAAGAATGATGGCAATATACGCATTTGCCTCGATTATTAGGTTACTATAAGCTGATTCATATCGGATACCCAGAGCTCAGAATCTGTTTGCTAAGCTCGCAAATGGAGAATAATACAGTAAGATAGATTTAGCCCAGGCCTATCAACAGGTTAAGCTAGAGCATTCCAGCAAACCTTTTCCAACAATTAATACACAGAAAGTTTCATTTCTGCTGAATAAACTTCCATTTGGGGTATCCAGTGCCCTGGCAATTGTCCAAAGAATACATACAAAGCTGGATACAGCTTTGCAAGGGCAAGAAAGTATAATGTTATTTAGATGTGATTTTGGTCACCGGACGAGATTGTGCTGATCATTGAAGAAATTCGCAACCACTGAAAAACTGCTTCTAAAAATATGGATTTCAGGTAAACGTGGAGAAGTGTGCTTTTTTTCCCCACAATGGCGTGAGATACTTGGGACATATCATTCATCGGGACGGCATCAGGCCCATGAAAGAAAAAACGGATGCAGTTGAACAGGCCCCAGTTCCTGAAAATGTGACTGAACTGAGGTCATTTTTAGCTTTAGTAAATTAATATGGAGAATTTGTCTATTTTGATAAAGCCTACAGGGCTCAAAATTAACTTTTTATTTTCTCTGTAGTGCTGCGCTCCCAAGTTAAAAAAGTTAGGAGCGCGAGCCAAAACTTAGGAGCGCACACACCGAAATCTAAGAAGCACCAATATGTATTTTTTTTTTTAATACTTAAAAACCTTCAATATAACCCTCCACATTAACAATACAACTGTCCCCAACAAATGAAGGTTATTAATTAATGTCTTGAATTCATTGATTGACCAAAGCTTTCTCTATAAATTGGCTTTCTGACATATCATGAGGCCAGGATTTAAAATTGGGTCTCCTGGCTCTCTGCACTTTCATCCATCTCTTCACTGCCTGTGGGGCATCTAAAATGTCCAGAGGAGGACCCTCCACAGTAATTCGAATAATCTTCAACTGTGTTAGGGTTAAATGCAGATCTGACGTAGAGTTGTTGTCACTGTGAAAGTATACTTTATTATCCCAAAAAGGGAAATTCATGCGGTCAAAGTGCGAGATTCATCCATCTTAAATGGTATATGTAAGTAAATAAGTACATCTCTTACCCTCACCCCCCAGCACACGACTCATGAACATCCCATTATCGTCCCATCCTGCCTCTTCTCCCATGTGTATAAAAAAAAAAAAAAGTTTCACACGAGAGTAATTAAATCCTAAGCCTTGGCCTGTCTTTCATTAAAAGGCCCACTGGCAGAGGGGGCAAATGACACACTAAACCTTTTGGTTTTAATGAACCTCTGCAGCAACCTACCATTGCCACAGTGGCTCAGTTGGAGCCTGTAATGTAAGGGATGAGTACCTGCTCAGCTTTGCTCATGATGAGATCAGTGCCCAGCTGTGTGACAGATGTCTGATTACATCCAATAATTTTGCTCACTATGTTTACCATGCGCTGCAGCTTATTTGTTTATGCATATTCCCAAATACACAAGCTAGGCCAAAGGCCAGAATACTCTGAAGAACTGTCTTGTAGAACAATTCTAAAATGTGACAATCTGCCATAAAAGAATTAAGTTTCCTTAAAAAGAATATTTGCTGTTGCAGCTTTTTGACCTTAGACTTGGCACATATATCAAACTTAAAGGGCGTCTAAAGTCGATTTCCATTATTTTTGTTTATCGGCCATTCAGTGAGCGCACCTGCGCAAACGAACCGAAATGGAAAGATTATTTATGAGAGTACACAAAACATTGGTTGATGAATGAAATTGGTCACGTGACGAAGCAAGATGTCAACAAAAGCATGTGATTGGTTTGAAAACATTGGACGTTCAACGTCCCGTCTGAGAATCAACTTTAGATGCCCTTTAAGTTGGTCATCAATCTTAATTCCCAAGTATTTGTAACTACTGACTCTCTCGATTGGTATATTGTTTATGATAGTGTTAGGGATATCTCTAATATGGCATCTAAAATCAATGACCATTTCTCTTGTTTTAGTTGCACTGACTGCCAAGAAATTATCTTGGCAGCATTGAGTGAAGTTCCTCACCTCTTCCTCAAAACTACTGAGGACCGGGCTATCAGGTTTTAAGTACTCCACCAGGGTACTTGTATTGTTTTCGCCATACTGCAATATGAATCAGTCAACAGAGGTAACTTTGTTATTTTGTTAGCTTGTTGTTACATAAGCAGATGTAATGTGTTGGATACATTTGTTCGAAGATATATGCTGCACGCCATTGCCATCCAATTTCTGCATTTTCAGGAAAACCCAGCATTTACATGCAAATATTTGAAGAAAAAAAAAATGTTTTTATGATATTTGCAGATAGGTCACTTAAGATATGTGCGAACAAACCGAGACGAAGATTTTAGGTCTGAGCAAGCGCAGAACCGCGAGGCCGCATATTTTGATGGGTCGCAAAAATTGACAGAACACCGGACGCTCGTTGACGCGCATTTATCAAAGCATTTTCTGTGTTTCGCGCTTTCTTTATGTATGGAGGGACTTTCACATTTGAAGTGTTTGGACCTAATGGCTAACATGCAGTTACCTGCGAGATCTGGGCCTTATTAACTTTACAATGAACCCAGCGCATGACATGTGTTTTAAGCCTCAGCCATTCAAAATTTCGAAGCTACTCTTTGTGAAAATAATAAACTCTTTTTGCCTGCCGGTTTGTCCGAATCACCGTTGCAGTCAATGTCATGATTCTCAGTTTCAGTAACTTTTGTTACCGACTCTTTTTAAACGTTAACGGAACCAAAAAGAAAAAAATTGCACGTTGTCGCGAGAAGAGTGGGTATGGTCTAAGAAGGCACCGATTGTTTTCGACAGACAAAACAACAGTTATGCTCAGAAAGTCTGCTGGTGCATTTTGATCCATCATTACCGGTAGTACTGCCTTGTCATGCTTCGCCACATGGGGTTGGGGCTGTAATTGCTCATCGTTTCTTCAATTGTTCAGAAAGGCCTACGCTTCTAGAACATTGAGCCATGCAGAGAAAAATTACGCATAAATAAAGAAAGAAGCTCTTGCAATTGTGTTTGGATTAATCAAATTTTGTACTTGTATTGTAGAAAGTTTTAGTTGGTTACAGATATACCTCTGCTAAAAATACTAGGTCCGAAAATGGCAGTGCCCCCATTAGCAGCAGCCAAGCATTAATACTGGCTACCTATCCATATGAAATTTGTTTCAAGTCCTCAACGCAGCATGGCAATGCCAATGCTTTATCGAGATTGCCTTTAAAGGCCACTGGTCCAAATGCTATTCCAGTTTTTAGAGTGTCTTTTCTGTATGCGCTTCCACTGTCTGCAGCAGATGTAGCTAAGGCTGCAGCACATGACAAGGTATTGGCTAAGGTTCGATTCCACACGGTACATGGTTGGCCGGATCATGTCACAGATTAGAACCTGAATATGGAATCAAGTTAAGGCCAGAAGTTTTGTGCGTGTGTTAAAAAAGTTTTGAACTAGTAGAAATATTTTGTGCATGTGTAAAAAATCTTGTAGCTTGCAAAATAGTTTTGTGCGTGTGCGAAAAGGTTTTGAGCTTGAGAAATATTTTTGTGCGTGTGTGAAAATCTCCTACCTTCCCGTGTGACAGTGAAGTTGTGGAAAGCACAAACCAGATTTACGAGCCCCAGTTAAGAAACATGGCACTATTTTTTTCACTCCTGTAGGATAGACTAGCCAGTCAGCACCTTGCCCATAGAATAGCCAATCATAATGTTGAACCGCCATCACAGTAAGTAAAACTGTCCAGTCAGTGGCCAAAAGGTTCTGACGCTATTTCTCCTCTTTGTTTATGGGGAAATCCATTGCTCATTGATTTCCATTTTTGTTGTACTGTAATGTCATTGTAATCACGTATTCTCACCAGCAATAGCCTGATGTGGAAACGGTGATATGTCTTGGGCAATTGATGCATTTTCAGCTGTTTGTGATAAACAGATTAAACAAGAACAATTTAAATGGCTCAACCCAACTTACATTACAAGTGGTTTCTGCAAATTAAACACAAAATGCCATTTTTAATGACTGCCGCAGTCTCAAAATTATTCAACTCCCGAATAGAATCTCTCATAAGACATATTTGCAAATCAGGTGTTGTCTCAAGCACACCAAATGCAGCTAATCAAGGGCTTAATTAGATGCATCAGGTTTGTTTGAGATGGAACACATCAAATGCTGCAGGGGTTTGTTGACAGTGACATTTGATGGCATATTAGAAATATGGCTGCCAAAAGAATTGTCCAAAAAGCTAATAAAGGAGATCATTGCCTGGCACAAACAAGGGAAAGGACACAAAAAGGTAGCACAGGCACTGAATTTTTGTTGTGATACAGTTGGAAGCATAGTTTGCAGGTTCAGAGTTAAAGGAATAGTGGCTACAGTACCAGCATGTGGCAGCTAGAGGAAGCTATCAATGGCTGTCACCAGATTCCTTAGGAGATGGGAGGTCAGAAACCCTCAAAAAAACTGCAGGAGACCTGCAGCAAGACTGGGAGGCTGGAGGCACTGAGGTTTCAGTTTGCACAGTAGGGGCAAAGTAAACGTTGAAGGTCTCCAAGATATACGCCACAACTGCTCCAAAAGCACAAGCTCCAATATGCACAAAACCATATAAACAAGGGCAATGCAAAGCGTAGCATCCCCTTGCTGGGTAAAAATGTTGTACATGTACATGTGTATATATGTCAGAAGAAGTTCCTTTCAT
>JAQFJB010326528.1:0-10386 GCA_029874875.1 Naso minor
CTTGCGTTTCTGTTAAATAAATTAAATTCTTTAGCCGCCACCTCGTGTCTGTCTCCCTTCATGTTGCAGCCAGTGAGCCAGGCTGTAACAGATGGGGGCTCGTCGGTTTTGTTGTTGACCCGGTGTAGCATTGCTGTGATGTTGATACGCAGTTGTGGCCTGTTTTGTGCGTCTTCGTTGTAGATGTAGGCTTTGGTTAGTTGGGAGACACTAGTGAGTGTGGTAAGTTGGCTGTTTTGTTGTTTGGTTGATTAATAAGTGATTGCTCTGAGGGGTGTTTGGTTGTGTACTGAGCTGCTAAATGCTTGTGTTTTGTGGCTCAGAGTTGTGCGGTCCTGTACACAGTTAAGTAAAATGCTGCTGTTCTGTCCCTGTTAGGCTTAAGAGCGGATTCCCTTGGAGTTCGTTGGGGGGGTTGTAGTGTGGTGTGAACGTGGCTAGAGCAGTTGTCTCGGGAGCACGTCCGGGGCTGCAGGGGGGTCGCCAATTGTTGGTTGCTTCACCGGGCTTGCGGGTTTCAGTGCGTAAGTACCCACCACAAGTAACACCTGAAGCCTAGGGAGGGAGTTTAGCTAGATTTTGGTTAGGCAGTTAGAGGGACAGACATGCGGTGATTTCAGCTGTGTGAGGGCTGTTGAGCTCTGGTTTCTGGGTGTAGCAGGGAGTAGAGTTGTTGCGCATCAGTCTTGGTTTGCGTGTGGTTTGGGCAGGTAAGATTTTTTTTCTTTTTTTGCTTGTGTTCCTCAGACATGGCTACTGTGGAGGACTTTTTGGAAGCTCCATCAGAGGAGTTTTTGGAGCGTTGTTCACGGGAACAATTAGTGAAAATTGCTGACCATTTTGAGATGGATGTTGGTGATAAACGGTCAAGGGAGAACATGAAGCGTATTCTCAGGGAGAATCTGCTGGAATTGGGGGTTCTCCAGTCTAAGTCGTGTGCTATTGGTGCAGGATCAGACACTGTTGGTGCATCTGCCTCAGGTATAGCTGGGGTGGGGTCAGAGTTGACTTTCGAGCAGCGCAGAGAATTGCTGTTGTTGCAAGCTGAAATCAAAAGACTTGAGCTAGAGGAGCGCAGGTTAAGTTTGCAGAGTGTTGGTGGTGGGAGTCAGGCTCCTGCTGTGTTGTCTGGGCCTTCACGTTCTTTTAATATTGCCAGTAGTCTGCGTTTGGTTCCGCAGTTTTGTGAACGTGACCCCGATACGTTTTTCTCACTTTTTGAGCGTGTGTCAGAAAGTAGAGATTGGTCTGACGCAGAGCGTACCCTGCTACTGCAGTGTGTTTTGACAGGTAAGGCACAGGAAGCATACTCTGCTCTTAGTGTGGCTGAGAGTAAAGTTTATTTGTCGGTCAAATCTGCAGTGTTGAAAGCATATGAGTTGGTGCCTGAGGCATATCGCCAGAGGTTTCGGTCATGGGAGAAATCTGGTAAGCAAACACACCTTGAGTTTGCTAGGGAGTTAACAACTCATTTCAGTTGTTGGTGTACTTCCCTAGGGGTTGATACGTATGCTGCATTGTGTGATTTAATTGTTTTGGAGCAGTTTAAAAACTCTGTTCCCAGTCACATTGCCACTTACATTAGTGAGCATAAAGTGAAGACAGCATCGGAGGCTGCTACATTAGCTGATGAGTATGTGTTGACACACCGTGGTGATCGTGAGTGTAAGGCTTGGGACGACTCTTATTACCGGGGTGAGGGCAGTAGGTTTCGTCCAGCAGGTAAACGGTACATGGAGGGTGCCAGTCAACGCCATGGTAAGCTTGACAGGGCTGCACGCAGTCAGGTGCAGTTTGACCCAAGTAAGGTTTGTAACTACTGTAAAGGTAGGGGTCACTGGAAAGCTGAATGTCCTGTTAGATCCAGTGGTAAAGGTGTGCTTGCTAAGCCTGTAGCACTTGCTGCTCCTGTCAGTAAATTAAATCTTGTTAGCTTTCCATGTGTCATTCCTCCCTGTGTAACTCCTTGTGTTGCATCCCTTTGTGAGCAGGTGGAGGCTGATGTGGGGCCTGTTGTGGACTGCGGCCTGGAGGAGCCTGACTTCTCAGTTTTTGTCTCTGCTGGTCATGTGTCACTGGTGGGCAGTGATGTCAAGGTACCGGTAAAAATCTTGAGGGATACTGGAGCCTTTAATTCATACATTGTGAGTTCTGTTCTTCCTTTTTCTCAGAACTCTGACACTAATGATTGTATTCTGATGCGGGGAATGGGTTTAAATGTGTTGCCTGTTCCAGTGCATAAGTTGGAGCTTGACTGTGGGTTAGTTCAGGGTGAGGTGGCCATGGGGGTGCGTCCTGCACTGCCAATCCGGGGCGTAGACGTCATCCTGGGGAATGACCTGGCTGGTAGCCGTGTGTGGGCTGATGGTCCGCCCCTCCCTGTGGTAACATCTTTGCCCTCTGTTACTGAGTTGCCTGATGGCAGTGCACAGTGTTTTCCTGATGTGTTCACAGCTTGTGCAGTTACGCGGGCTATGTCCCGTGGAGAAACAGAGGTTGAGCAGGGTAACACAGGGGGGAGTGGGGTTTTCACTGTGTCCATACCTGATTCGCTGTTGTCTGTTTCCCGCAGTGACCTGGCGGCAGAGCAGCGGGCTGATTCGACACTTAGTGAGCTGTTTGGGATGGTGCTTTCAGATGTTGACGTGAAGAGCGCTGCGAAGGGGTATCTACTTCAGAACGGGTTGTTGGTGAGAAAATGGGTGCCACACGGGGAGATCTTTGTGGGTAATCCTATTTTTCAAGTTGTAGTTCCATCCAAATTCCGTGAAGAGGTATTGAGAACATCACACGATCAGTTAGGTCACTTGGGGGTCCGTAAGACGTACGACTACCTTTTGAAGTATTTCTTTTGGCCTCGGGTGAAGAGGGATGTGGCTAGGTACATCAAAACATGTCATACATGCCAACTGACAGGGAAACCCAACCAAATTATTAAACCAGCTCCTCTGTCCCCCATTCCAGCGATTGCCCAACCGTTTGAGTACCTCATAATTGATTGTGTTGGTCCTTTGCCCCGTTCAAAATCTGGTAGTAACTACTTGCTCACTGTGATGTGTCAGACAACCAGGTATCCAGCTGCGTACCCGTTGAGAACTATTACTGCCAAGTCTGTGGTCAAAGCATTGTCACAGTTCATTTCGATCTTTGGGATACCCAAGGTGATCCAAAGTGACCAAGGCAGTAATTTTTCTTCACATTTGTTTGCCCAGGTTCTGAAGCAACTTCGGGTTACACATAATCAGGCTTCAGCATATCATGCTCAGAGTCAAGGGGCCTTGGAGAGGTTCCACCAAACTCTTAAGTCGTTGCTGCGCGGGTATTGTGTTGAGCTGGATCAGGATTGGGAGGAGGGACTACCCTGGTTGTTGCTGGCTGCCAGAGAAGTTGTGCAGGAGAGCACCAGTTTTAGCCCCAATGAGCTTGTGTTTGGGCATACGGTGCGAGGGCCGTTGACTCTGCTGCACGATTCACTGGCACAGCCTGAACCTCCTCAAAATCTGATTGAGTATGTTAATGGGTTCCGTCATAGGTTGTACATGGCTGGGGAGAAGGCTCGGGAGAAATTGGCCGCCTCCCAGTCAAAAATGAAGTGCCTTTATGATAAAAAAGCTGAGCGTTGCCAGTTTAGTCCAGGGGACCAAGTGCTCGTGTTATTGCCAGTGGTCAGTTCACCATTTCAGGCCAGGTTTCATGGCCCGTTCACAGTTCTGCGCCAGGTTTCCGAGCTGAATTACTTGTTATCGACACCAGAGCGCAGACGAAAAACTCAGCTTTGCCATGTTAACCTCTTAAAACCTTACTATCTACGCAAGTCACAGTCTTGTGAAGGGGAGGGGGGTGAGCAGCAGACTGTCAAACCTGTGTTGGTGGCAGAGACCGTGGGGAGGCAGTCAGCTGCTCATCTGCCTGCACATGAAGATGATGGGGTGGTTCCGCCTGATGAGAGCCTTTTGCGAGGCCGGTTGAAAAATTCAGAAACGTTGCATAATTTGGAGACTTTGTGTGGTCACTTGTCCATCAAGCGGCGTGCCGAGTTGTCTGCTCTTATCAATGACTACCTGTGCTTATTTAATGATGTTCCAACTCGCACACATTTGATAGAGCATGATATTGATGTGGGTTTTACAGAGTGTCCGAGGAAAAGCGTAAAGTAATGGAAAAAGAAATGGGGTACATGCTTGACAATCACATTGCTGAACCCTCCTCATCTAGCTGGGCCTCTCCCTGTTTGCTGGTGGACAAAGCCGATAAAAGTCCAAGATTTTGCACAGATTATCGTAAGGTAAACGCTGTGACTAAACCTGACGCTTATCCCCTCCCACGAATAGACGACTGTATAGATCAGGTAGGCTCAGCTAACTTTGTTAGTAAATTTGACTTACTCAAGGGGTATTGGCAAGTACCCCTATCGCAAAGGGCAAAAGAGATTTCTGCCTTTGTGACTCCGTTTGGCCTGTTTTCCTATTCTGTGATGAGTTTTGGGCTGCGGAATGCACCGGCGACCTTTCAGCGGTTGATGAATTTTGTTGTGTCCGGTCTGGATGGTTGCGCTGTGTACCTTGATGACGTTGTGGTTTACAGCCATACCTGGGAAGAGCATGTCCAACGTATCCGCCAGTTGTTTGATCGTCTCCGTGATGCATGCCTGATGGTTAACTTGGCCAAGTGCGAGTTCGCGAAAGCTACGGTTACCTACCTCGGTAAGGTAGTCGGACAGGGACAGGTGCGGCCAGTACAGGCTAAGGTGACTGCAATCGAGCAGTACCCTACCCCCACGACTAAGAGGGAGCTCATGCGCTTCTTGGGCCTGGTGGGCTACTATCGCAGTTTCTGCAGGAATTTCTCAACTGTAGTTGCACCGCTAACCAGTTTGCTGAAGGCGAAAGTGAAGTTTGTCTGGTCAGTCTCCTGTCAACAAGCTTTTGAAAATGTCAAAGCTGTCTTGTGCTCTCCCCCTGTCCTTGCAGCTCCGCGTTTGGATCAACCATTCCAGTTGCAGGTGGATGCAAGTGATGTTGGTGCAGGGGCAGTGCTACTTCAGCGGGACGGTAACAGTGTTGAGCATCCTGTGAGTTTTTTCTCCAGGAAGTTCAACTCGTACCAGCTAAACTACTCCGTTATAGAAAAGGAAACTCTTGCCCTTGTGTGGGCCTTGCAACATTTTGATATGTAGAGAGAAGGATATGCTTAAGGGAGAAAGAGAAGAACAAAAAAGAAGGAGGCAGTGGAGGCGGAAGAAGGAAATGAGAGCAAGAGTGACGATGAGATGTGTTTCTTTTCAAAGTCATAAGTTTTCAAAGTTTAGAGAGTTGGTGAAAATTGGTAGGAAGATGTCTGCAAGGGTTGAACATATCTGCAGAATACCCCCAGGCTGGGATGAAGAAAGTGGAGGAGCTGAATTGTGGTGCTAATACACTTAATCAGCTGAATGGTCATTACAGATTGAGAGTGAATGTTAAGTGTACATTTTAATAGATAGTAAAAGTCTCTCCATTTTTTTGGTGATTGTGTTATGCTCATTATTCTGTTAACTGTCATGCTCAAGAGCAAGAAAATGTTGAAACAGATGGAAAACAGCAAAGCATTAAGACAGTGTCAGAAGAGCTATGAGATAAAGAGTTTAAACCAGAGCAACATTAGAAATACCGAGGTAAAACAAGCATGGCTTGGGTGAAAACTCACTAAGTTGTTTGCTATGGGGCAGCAGAGCTGGTAAAACATTAAATTATAACTTCACTATTTTGAACCTTAGACCCTATTTGCAGGGTGTTTCCCATGGAACAGGAACATACAGAAAATAATTTCACTGCTTGATCCAGTACTGAGCTTTGTCAATTTTTCCTGTGAGCTCTGGCTGCGCTGAAATAGACGTACATTGGGCAATCGTGCTATGAAAAAATGATAAATGTATGTATGCCCTCCTGTGAACTCAAAAAAGCTCATAAAAACTTGGTACTGAACCGATCAGTGAAATTATGGTCTGTATGTTCCAGGTCCATGGGAAACTGTTGGAGTAAAAATTCATGTCAGAGCCAGATTATGACTCTAAACTTCTTTTCCAGCATTCAACACAAAAACCTCCTCTTAAGTAAATCTTGGAGTCACAAAAAGGTTTTAAAAAATCACTGGAAAGTCCCAAGTTTGATGCAGTAGATTATTCATCACATGGAGATAAACTCGGGTCCTCATCCAGAAACAGACTGCATCTCTGTTTTAATCCCTCCTCATTCACCTCCTCCTGCTTTTTTTTTTTTTTAAACAGAACTCCTATCTGCCCAGAGACAATGATGTCACATTGCACAGTACTGGCCTCTTGCTTCACCCCCACGAGTTCTTTGGCAAGTTTCTACTGGTGTCATGACCCAAGTTGGTTGAAAAGAAGTCAACTTGAACCCATTCCTTTCTAACAGTGCATGGTTGGCAAGGCCTTCTTGGGCCTAGTGCTGTCTTCTCTTTACGCCATTATCTCCAGGAAGGCTCAAGACTGCATTTTTTAAAAAAATACATGCACTTTGGTTATTCTGCAAACTACATCTTGTGACTTGAAAGTCACACTTACATTGTACCTCAAGACATGTATCATCACAACACAGTAATGTTAATGTTGGAACCAAATATTTTCTTTAATTATTCACTAAATATTTGTTTTTTTGCTTTTCAAATTAACATTCAGTAAGGCAGTATAAATCATGAATGAATACGAATTGTGGATCATCGTTGTGTTTAATCACAATTACCAATTATGATTTGAATGATTATTGTTATTTTATGAATGCTGGAGTGATATGGCTAGGTGTGTTGATTATCATTTCCACCTCATTTCGTAGACAGGTCACTGCAGTACATGTTCTATAGGAGTCATTCTTATTGTGTATGGTTAGGCTCTCAAGACACAGGTATGAAGCCATACACTTGTAGACCCTTACTAAGCACATTACAACTTGGCTAAATGTGATGTATCTGCTGTTGCCTTAAAGTGAACACTGCCTATCACTCCACTCAGAAAAAAGTGCTTTATGTTATAAAGTCTGGAATATAAATAACTTAAACGAGAGCGTGGTTAGGACGTTATTGGACAGCAGTGGTGTGCGTCGGAAAAGGATGCACGTACTTGGAAGCCACAAGAGTAAACATAAGGACATTTAAATTGATAAGTATTGCTCTGATATTTGTCTGAAACTTTAGCGTTAAAGTGTTGCGTTGGCTCACTGAGCACAGCGCAGTCAGATGGGACAAAATGCAGCCTCAGCTCACCTTCGATTTGAAGGCGATCCAGTGTTTATGTTTGCAAACCCGGGTGCTTATATAAATATTTATCTTCTTTGTTGCTGGATTCATGAATTAAATGAAAAGAAATGCTCCTGGACATGCTTCCACGGCTGGCTACGTCATTCAGTTTTGTGAATGGGATCAAGGAACCCTGTAAAATATCAATGTAACGGGTCTAACTCTTGCAGAATGCAAGATGCAAAATGCATCTTAAAGCCCTTGTGGAAATCAAAACAAGTCACAAAGCAAATGAGGTGAAATAAAAGGATTTCATGCTACTTTCTCATGGTGTTTGATTCAAATGAAAAATTAGCCAAATAATGGAGGATTTGCAAAGCTTGGAAAATGAGGTTGATGTGGCAATGACTGAAAGACTTCAACAACTAAGGACATCAAGGAAAACTAAATTGGGATGGTTAACCAGAGAGAAAAATGAAATAACAAAACTGATGGAAAATATATGCAGTGTTGAACTGGTCAAGTCAAAAATGGAAACTGAGTTTTTACAGATATGTAAAGAAAATCAGGAATTACATGAATCTAAAAAGGTTTTGCCGCTGAATGAAGATGCAGAAAAGGAGCAAAATGAATGGTATGATTCTAAAATGACTGGGTTGGGGGTTTTTTTAAGAGAGGGTGAATGGAACATAACAGGACAAACTTGTTGATTCATTAAGACAAGAAGTAGCCTACTGATAAAATTATTGACTTTCTCCCTCCTAATCACATTCTGACTCCTAAGCTCACAGAGAGTCTCTGCAGAACTATTCTGACAGAAATGTTGAAACCACCATTAAATAATTGTTTTATCCACTTTTATGTAACAAAATCTTGTGTCAAACATATTTTTATTTAGAATTAGTGAAAATCCTATCTTTCTAATGTGGTATCACCGAGTTTACATTTTATTTCCTTTTCAACCATTAATCAGATTTTCTACAATGCATTTTTGAGATAATTGTGTTTTCTTTAATAGTAAATGCTTATTCGTTAATATAGTCTCATCTAAGTCTGATAGTAAGAAACACGACTGTTTTCTAGTTTATATGTTGAATATGTGAAACTTTTGTCAATTTTTTTTACATTAGACCAATCCACAGGATAAGACTGTTTAAGTTCCTACATGTTTAATTTGCGTTGCTCATTTTGATACAAGTCTGAACAACAGTTTGAGTAATCACATTATATTTCCATCACAGTTGAAGTAATGAATGCTTTGTGTCTTAAAAATGTCTTTAACCCATCTATTTTGGTATAAATGTTATTACTTATCACACCTTGAATATTTCATGTACGTTTGTGATACATGGTGAAAAGGAGAATAATTATTTAGGCACAAAACCTCACTTTATAAGTTAAAATCCTTTTCTCTCATAACCGCGCAAATGCTCTGCTCTGAAGACAAGGATTCTTATCATGTTGTAAATCAGATATACACCAATGCCTTACTGGCCGAGCATCCAAAAGACAGAACTTCCTGCCACGATACGCCGACCTCTCATTGGCAGAGAACCTTCAGGGACTGACTCGGCTAGGGCGCTTTCAATACCTACGCGCCATAGTTTTAGGAAGCTTTTTTTACTTCTCTTCCTCTCTCCCTCTCTCTCACTCTCTTGTCTGAAAGACACCCTAAAGTTCTCCGCCATGTGCAGGCCACACTGTTCATCCTTGATTTAACTAAACGCGTTTAGTAAAATTAGAGTTTAGAACAAGTGTAGTGTAAGTTAAGAATAAGTTTAGAGTAAGTTTAGAGAAAGTTTAATTTAGTCTGTCTTCTCTTTGTCCTTTGTGTAACTTCTTTTTGTCGAACAACCATTATGTTTGCAACAGGTTTTTTTTTTTTTTTAAGTTGAACAAACATGAAGAAGTTCTGTCATCACAGCCAAGCCAATTTAAAGCAGCAACTTTGAAACATTTTTGTAAGTTTGCCACACGATTCAAACTGTCACTTTTTCAAGACTATTAAAGTTCTACGATTTTTGAGCATCAACCGTATTTTTAGCTGCAACTGCATTTTTAAGCATCCTGCAGAGAGCTACTTCTCCTGAAGAGAGTCAACAGACGTCTGCCGTAAGCATCGGAGAGAGCGAGAACCCATCAGGACCGACTGTGGTTCAGTCATTCAGAACCACATGCCGGCTTTTCCACCGCTTGGAAGACATTCAACCTGTGGGAGAGCTGCGCACTGAACTTCACCTCCTCCTCTCATCCACTTGCGACGGCTAATTTAGCTGAACCTAAATTGAATACAATAGTTTACCGATCTAACCATCCAATCAAATATTAATTTCCAAACATCTCATTTGTAGAATCGAGTTTCATCCGTTTTCACCATCAGCATTAGTCTACTCACTACATAAACTTTCATTTCATTTCATTTATTTCATTTTATTGTATTCCATCACCGTTCCACTTAGGCCTATCCACTCAATTGTTGCCATGTCATTTATTAATCTGTAAATAAGTTGTAAATAGCCTAAGTCAGTGGTTTGAGTGTTTCTTTTGACAGTAAGAAACTAGCAGATCCCTTCTCACGATAAAGAACTAACATACCTTGAGATAATTGCCTGGTTCTTTTGTTTTGTCCATGACTGTATGTTCCACATCATTAATTTCCTTCCAAACTAATAATAACGTTTACCGGATAACTCCAGGAGGTGGCGCCCAACTAATTTTCTGTATGACCTGGGCCAGTCAAATTTTAACACTCCTCAATATTAATAGGCTTGTCTTATTAATATTGAACACGTTTTCCACTACACCATGATCTCACAGAGTCGAACAGTTTTGGGTATCTGTAGATTCAAGAGTCTGATTGATATCAGTTTATAAAAATGAAATTCTCATTAATATTTAACAATAATTTTTTGTTGTATCTGACCAAAACTTGATCCCAATACAGGGCAGACACTATACCATGTCCAAACAGTGTTGTGGATACAGAGCAGTGTTTCCCATTAATTATCAAGACTGTGGCATCCCGCCACAGTCTCATATCAAAAAAAAAGAAAGAAAAAAAAAAACGGTCACGCGCATCGATGCCGCTCTTTATTTGATACATTTATCGCGCTCCAGATTCCAGCGACCCCGGAGCGGGACGTCTTACTCTGAGGT